>NW_011627125.1:2158309-2249206 GCF_000204515.1 Acromyrmex echinatior | reverse complement strand
ATATATATATATATATTATAACGAAAATAAAGAGCAAAATATATATATATATTGCTCTTTATTTTTGTTACGTTAACATTAAATATATTTTGTTCCGATAAAATTCCTTTTACAATTCTCACTTCCGCTAAATCTCTCGACTAAATATATTAAAGCAGTTCTCTTGCGACTCTGATCTACTTTCATCTATTTCAGACTGTCTTTCTTTCGATCTACTTCTTTAGATTGCATTAAGAAAATTGCAGCGGTTTAATGATCACGTGATTACGTCGGAAGAATAGAGAGAGAGAGAGAGAGAGAGAGAGAGAGAGAGAGAGATAAAAAGGAAATAAAACACAATTAAATTGTTTCCATTCTCAATGAAATCCTTTAAAGAACCTGTTAAGTATACAAGCTTCATTTTTTTACTTATGAATTTTTCTTATCTTTTTCCGCATCAATTTTTATTTAACGAAAAATTAATAAGTGAAAAACTTTGGAAAACGTTAACAAAAATACAATGACAATTGTAAAAATTTGATAAAAAGATATAAAATAACTTGATATATTGAAAAGATTTAATTTTAGTGTCATTCTCAAATTATAAGTTTATATTTGCACGTGACTCGAAAGTGAGATGCTGCGCCGGTTTTCTGTATTGAGAACATACTTGGACGATATCAATATACCTCGGTATGAGAAATATTTTATCGTATGCGTGAAAGTAGTTATGAGGCCAAATGCCGACGTGTGATCTCTGTGAAATGCCGGATTATTTATATTGGGTTTCTTTCGTTATTGCTTTTTTCAGGGAAAATAAAATTTGATCATTTTCAGTATTGATAAACACAGCACTGAATATACGACATACGTAGAAATTATTCTTGCGTTAATTAAAAAATGAATTATAGGACATATCCGCGGTATTAATACAGAACGTACTCGAATTTAAATATTTTCAAAAGAAACTACGGTTGACGCAGACTAGTAACAGACTTTTTATATAAACAAGAATGTTTTATTTATTAGAGCCTGTTTTTATTTACCAACGTTACAATATTAAAATGATAAATTGCAAATCAAATTATGTCGCTATATATATATATATATATTAGGTGTTGGAATTAATTCGTAGCGTTTTACAAGTGATGGGAAGTACTTTCATTAATGTATTTTTTAATGCTCATGTGAAATAAATAACATTCTTTCATTAAAAAACGCTACGAATTAATTCCAACACCTAATATATATATATATATATATATATATATATATATATACACATGTATACATCCCTTTACTAGATATTTTTCACATAACTTATCTATATTACATGGATAACAACTACGCAATCTTCGCAAGCTCTATTTCATCCCGAAATAACGGTTCTCCCTTGGAGCAAAGTTAGACATGGCTAACATTGCCTCTTTGACATCGGAACAATCTGAAATAATACGGATATCTATGTGCAATTCTGTCTGAATGGAAACATGAGAAGAAAAAATGTATTGCGGAAAGCTCGTACGTCACACCATGTGGATAGTGATAAAGTATTTTTCCCGATGCGTCGGATCCAAAGAATTGGAAACAGACGACAATTCACGGGCGCTTCAAATAATGGAACGTGTAATTGATTCAATTAAAATGAGTGCAACGCGAGAGAGAATTTCGACGAAAAACCTTTCGACCTGCTTTTTACGTATTTTTGAACGCACTTATTTAGGTATTGTTACTCCATCTCCTCTTTTAGTCTTGCAATTTTGCTTGAGGCAAAATACTGCAAGTTGCTTTTTAGTTTTCATACTTTGTAATTATTTAAGAATATCCATTAATGAAATACGATTGATGTGATAGAATTACTGAACAAATTAATGTAGAGTACATTGTTCGGCTCAAAGCTAACTAGCAATAGTCACGCTAATTTGTTTCTGCTATCGCTTTAGAATTCTTCTCATAATTATTAGTTGAAGTTAATTGAAATTTGGTCGATTTCCTTTATATACGTAGAGATACGAGGGAATGTAATTAGACAGCGAATGCGAGCAATGATGAAAGATTAAGTTACGCGAGACTTATAAAATGGACGACAAGGGGGCACGTAATTATATTAATTACACAAAATCAAATCGTATTTAAAAGACTTTGGCACAGTTTTCAATTGGACGATTCACATAAATTATGCGAGATACCAATAGTAAACAGAGCTTTGAATTGCATGTGTTTGTGCGTGTTTATTACTCGTATATTATTGCTTACAGAGCAACGATGTAAAAATTTATTCGAAATTGATCGTAATGTTCTGGAACGTAACCAATAATTTTTGTAAAACAAATAAAAACTTGACAATTTTGAACGAGAGAGAGTTTCATTAAACCATCTATTTTTATATTATAATTAATTTTACAAAGTAACTCTTATATATCAAACGACAGGAAGTTGTTACATGTGCCATTATATTAATAACAGGATTTACAGCCGTTTATGCATTTCCAATTGTACTTACTTTCTTATTTTCTTTTTGACGCGTGTGCCAGTGATCGTGTCATTTCAATATTGCGTCTACACTATAATTGGCTGAACGTTCATTCGGTCAAAGTGACAATTGAAAGCGTTGCATTGTGTGCATAAGTAATTGAAAATATTCCAATCATCGAGCTTACAATACGCCCACTGGTATAATCCCGATCATACTTTTTTTTTGCCAATTCGATTATCCGTGTAATTAGAGAGTACGGTTGAAACGCGACAAAAATTCCGGAAATACGCGACACCCATGAGATTTATCTCGTCACGCATATGACTTGTCATTCAAGTTACATGTTTTCAAATAAAAAAACAGAGATACCACAGATACATATTTATAGTGTTGCATATGACATGAAGAAGCGAAATATGTGAAATAGTATCAGGAAAGAGAAGAGAGAATGAAGAGAAATAAATATGAATATTTGTTTTATCCCGTATTCTTTTTTTCTAATTTTTTACTTATAATTTAAATAATATTTATATTAAATGCAATGTATTTTCTATTTCTCCCTTCTCCCCCCCCCCTCTCTCTCTCTCTCTCTCTCTCTCTTTCTCTCATTCCCTCTTTTCAGTTTATATTAATATTCTAGAAATTTTTATTGACCTAAATGGTGCAAGCGCTTGCGGAGAATATTCCACGTTTTCATTGAAGCAAATTGCTTTTTCGTTATTTATTTTTTCGTTATTATTATTTATCATTAGGAAAACTTATTCCATTACTTGTGAATATTCAATGGATTGAAACGTTGACTGTATGATAAAACTGGTTAGTAAATGAAATTTAAAAAATTTTTTAACTAAAATTACTGTAGTCATACTTCGCGCGTGAGAATACAGATATGAGATATTAACTCTCTTATTATATCTTTAGCAGAAAATAATCTTATATCTTTTGCAAAAAATACTTTCGTAGTTTTACTTAATGTTAAATGTCCGGTGACTAAAATTGCACTTATAACAACACGATGAGACGTCACATCAGCTCTATTGTTTCTATTAGATAATGGATCAATAAAAACGTATGTTCTCCTACAGTGGTATGATGTCAATGCAATATTTCGACGGAAATGAAATCAATTGTATAGATAATCCTATTACAATTTATTTCGTAGAAATTTATGTGTGCAATATACTGAGCGTATGCAAAAATGTATTGCAAGGATTTGTCAAAAGTATAAGTCGTGAATACTTTTTTAACGTTATAAATAAATATACGTTTCGTATCTAATCTAGTCTTAAAATAGATCGGAACATAAATATAATTTCAATCACACCTATATTCCATTATATGAGTGTACTTCAGAGAATTGTAAAGTCATGTTGTTTCGTAAAATAATGAATTGTTATGAAACGCATATATTGCACGCATAATTACTGTTCGATTTGCGTGCAATGTCATTTTTATTCCGGTCAACAATCCACCGGTATATTTTACTGTAACTGAATTTCAGTCAGCGCACAGAGAACAGTAGTGATTCTTATGAAACGAATGTAACATCAATTTAAAATTATTAATTCCAAATGCATTTCACAGTTAATAATTCCACCGCACGTAATATAAAAGTATACAAATTTTCTCCAAAGCGTGGAAAAAACCTCATGTTTCTCTCAAATAATAAATAAAAAACGTACGTTTCTTTTTCGCACAGTGAAATTGAGTTATAACCGGCATCCTTTTCCGATCACGTGAGCATTTGAAGACAATATTTCGCTTATCACTTCCTATACAGGCGGGTTAAATTTTTGGAAAATACAACTTATCGACAACATTAGTAATACGTCGCTTTTCTGAATACTAATTTATTAACACTTCACTCTAAAAAATGTCGATGTGGATTTAACACTCATGTCGTATATATATTATATATATATATAATTCTCACTGTGTTCGTGTTTATATTAATATCATGGTTTGGATTTCAAACCTCTGGTGTTTACATCAACACCATTATGATGTAAGATTTAAAATCCATGATGTTAAATCCACATCATATTGATGTTAATATTAATACCACCATAGTGAGAATTATAGACACCGTTATTTTTTAGAGTGTTCAAGGAGTTGCATAGTTAAAAAAATAAAGATAAATAATTAATATAAATTCTGATTTTGATCAGTCTACAATTTCGATTATGCAAAAAGTTTTGCAAAAATTTTAAATAGCAAATAAGGAAGGATTGATTGACAAATTATATAGAAATAACGAAGATTCGATTGACAAACTATATAGAAGTTATTATATTATTAAGAAATATCTCATTCATTCTGAGTTATAATAAAAATAGTTTCGTTGCTCATCGATAGATTCAAAATAACTCTTTGATAGACAAAAATTATTGACTGCAATTGATACATTCTACAGAGAAGCAAATAAAGCGCACACATCGATAAACTCGAGATTGAATTTCAACGTAAAATTGAGTGGCAGGGAACAGGAGAAAAGTCAACCGTATGATTTTTAATATATATATAAATGGGATTGTTGTAAGCAATAAAATGACTTGTTATAAAATCAACATTATATGAATGGTCGTTGTAGAAAGTTAACAGAAGTTTCACTATCGAATTATCGCAATTTATTATTTTTGATATAGCACGCAAAAAATCAAAAACATAATTATTTTATTTGCATGAGCATTTTATAAGCATCAATTTAACCCTCAAAAGAAATGTAATCATTTACATCTATTATATTCGTAGCTATCTTCAGAAGCTATCGAAATATAAATGATATTTAAAATATTAAATTAAGATTGAACAAATAAATGTAATACATATACACTGAAACATTAATAGATAAAGTAAATATAATTTTCTGTAAAATTCATAAATTTCGATATTTAAATCGGCAGTTTGGTGAATTAACACAGCGCTCCGAATTAACTTTATCAATAGTAGAAAATTCAGCCGATACCGGCCAGAGAAATGAGAAATTGGAAATACCAATCTCCAAAAAAAAAAATGTATGACACATAGCTGTCGATAAATCCAAAATCCCAGATACGAATGTGATACAGGATTTACGTATCGCATATTACACCGTGGAAACGGCAATGTCTCGATTGAAAGAGAAAGGGAAGAAAAACTTTGTAAACTATAAATCCATCCTCGTGCATACATACAATTTTATTTGCTTCAATGCTACAAGACGGAGCCCTCTCCCTTTCTTTCTTTCTCCATTTCCCTCAAGGAAACATACGCTTCCTGTGTGCGAGAGTGCATATTTTCGGTTCCGCTTCCGATTCCGATTAGGACGGGGGGTTTTCGGTGAAAAGCTGTATCGTGAAAAGCTGATCGGTGGTGCGGAAACCGTGGAAATCGAGGCAGTGGACCTCGAGAGCCGAGTTTTGGCGACGGGCGAGTGCCGCGATAGGTCGGCGTCTGGAGTACGCGCTCTGGGCTCTGGGCTGCCGGCGTCGCGAGGCGACTAGGCGAGTGCCGCGAGACGGCCGGCCAGTATCGTCGAGGCGCGCGGCCCGTTGCGACCGCCCGTTCCAACCCTTACGATCCCGTATCGCGCATCGCGCTTATGCATACGCTTATGCATATGTCGTAACGCGTGAACGCGTGCGAGGAATTTTTTCGAGGATCGACATTCTCCGATTCGCTCCTATCCCGCTTTAATTCCCGGTGAGTTTTCAATTGTTTTCAAGTACGCGCACTTCCGGTTAAGCGAAGACGCGCTTCCGATTTAAGAGAGAGAGAGAGGGGGGGAGGGAGAGGAGGGGGGAAGGGAAGGAAGAGAGTACAAAGAGCGGAGAACGGTAACCAAGATCAACCACGGCATGCTAGAAAATCTCACTTCCTATCTTAAGTTAGCGTCCATTAGCAACGATACTGACGGGAGTACTTAGTTTTGGAAGTCCGGGGGGGGGGGGGGGATGTCTTTATAATTTCGTGGAGAATATTCATCGAGTGTGCCTTCGCTCGCGTATCATCGATACGAGGACTACATTTAATAGTGCACAGGAGAAAACGATGGCTTTTCATAGTGATAAGTTTCACGTTGGTTCACCTCGACGGTGTCTTCTCTAATGGTGAAAATATAAGAACATTTCCCGCAATAAATGTCTCTCTGATATACTTCGCGCATAAACTTTTTGCTATGACTCTCGGCGGGACACATTCGCGAATTGTATGAAAAATAACGGTCGTTCAGAATAATAAAAAATATCGTTCGTCTTTATTATTTTTTCGGCAATCACTTTAAAAGCCAATAATTATCATTATGATAATTAATTTACTCTCTATCAGAAACCTGTGGAAAATTTGATCGCTTCGGGGTAAGTTAAGAAGTTTAAGAGAGCAAAACGATTATTCGTGAGTTAGATAATTTAAATTTTTTAATTCGGGTATTACGTGCAAATGAAATTTTTAAAATCAGAGTTTTATTTTCAAAGGAATGAAAATGAAGAGCGAAGAAAAAATGAATACGCAAAATTCAATTAAGAATCCAAGAGAATTGATGATTTGATTCATTTTCTGATCTCGGAAATTTTGTTTCAATTAATTATAATTTGCAAACAAAATTTCGTGTTTTACAAACAAGATATGCTTGTGTAATTAATAAACACTGCATATTTTAAGCAAAAGCCGAGGATTATTAATGTCACATTAAAGTGTTAAAAACTTTTTAATGCATTTTATCGCACATGGCAGCATCGTGAACTTTGTGAAATTTTAATTTACAAAGAAAACCATTAGAAAAACGCCATAAGAATTTTAATTTCTCGCCAGTAATTTTGACATTAACGGCCAAGCTTGACAGCTTCTTTTACATAACTTTTTCAACAACTTGTCAGAGTTATGGAGATTCTCGCTGTGGATCTCGCGCGTTTACATTATCCCCGAACGCAGTCATATAACATCCCGTCGCTCTATCGCATAATGCAACTTTATCGGTGCGAATAAATACGATAAGCCCTTATATTCATGCACGCACACGCGAAACTGGACTGCTGAAAATTACGCAATCGAGAAAACTGGGATGCGCGTCGACACTATTTAATGAAAATTGACGAAGCATGACGGGGCGCGAATTTTGAGAGCGCAATACAATCAGACGCGCGCGATCCAATAATTATGCAATTTATGATCGGTATTCAAGCGCATGCGTTACAAGTATTTAATAACGCATTTCGTCCGGATCGGATGACATTTAATAGTTACCAAACTATTAAATATTATCCGTATATGGTCTGCCTCTATAAATTGCCAACTCACGATTATTCACGCTATTAATTAAAAAACGTATCAGCGTCACGCGATATGTATTCGAAATTAAAATCGATTTCCTTTCATTGCTGTAACATTGCTTGTAACGACAGCTATCGATTTCTGACAAAACTATCGCAAAGAAAAAACAAAGACTTCATACATGCGGCAGATTATATCAAACATGAATAGGTTTTATTCGCGATAACATGTTCAATGACGTCAATAACGCGTTAAAGAAATAGGAGTGCGCCACAACATTCAAGCATATCTCGTAACAAGCTTTTAAAATCATACAATGAGCTCTGGAAGATATGATCGGTGCTAGCGAACGACTGTTATCGTTGTACCAAGGCCTTTGCTTCCTTAAATTAATATCCTCCAGATTAGATACTCCACGTATCACGTTATTCGATTGCATCCATGAAATTATTACGTTATTACGATATGCAGTCACAAAATTTTTATTGCAGCGAATGGATTCTAAGAGCGATATCAATACGTGCAATCGATTTCTATACCATATGAATAAAGGAATGAGATATTGGCATGAATATCGCAAACGTGATATCGTATGATGCCGCAATATTGAATGTAATTATCTTTAAAGATAATTAATTACAATAAAAATATTAGATAAATCGCTCGTATAAATTTCACTCAATAAAATAAGAGGCTTCTATCAGGTCATTATAATAAACGAGCTTTAAATATGTAAACATTAATCCTTCATTATGTTTTTTCTATCATTTCGGAACGTTTCGATCTTTTCAGCCATGTTTAAAAATAATCCTTAACAATAATTATAAGAACATATTAAAAACTTATAAATTAATTTCGATGACGGTATACAAAAGTATTAATCGGATCAACTCATCTACAATCACAATATGCATTACTAACTCAATCATGTTATACTGAGTCAAATTCTAAAACTTATATAAAATGTAGATCCAGACCAATTCTTCGGTTAACAACGAGAAAGGGTAGTCAAAGTAATCAGAAAAGATAATCTGACCACTTTGACTACCCTTTCTCATTGTTAATCGAAGAATTGGTTTGGATCTACATTTTATATATGTTTCATTTGACTCAGTATAACATGGTTGAGTTAGTAATGCATATTGTGATTGTAGATGAGTTGATCCGATTAATATTTTTGTATACCGTCATCAAAATTAATTTATAAGTTTTTAATATGTTCTTATTATTTTTAAACATGGCTGAAGAGACTAAGTACGGTCGAAACGTTCTATGAAATAATAGAAAAAAGAATAATAAAGGATGTTAATGTTTACATCTTTAAAGCTCATTTATTATAATGACCTGGTAGAAACCTCTTATATTTTAAAGATAATGATTAAAGATTTGGGCTAATAAATGTCACAAATAAATGTCAACGAAGTCTATTAGACTGCATTTTATCAGGCAATTATATTTCATATTTACAAAAGCGCCAGCCGTTTGAATGACAAATGGCTGCGTTCAGCAAAGAAAACTGATCAGTGAATCTTTAATATGATTGGTTCTTACATTTAGATCCAGCGAAGAACTAAAGGCAAGATCAATCATATAAAAGAATTACTAAGCCTCACTGATCAGTTTTCTCTGCTGAACGCAACCACTATTATTTACAATTTGCGTTTCTTAAGCTTCGTTCTTCTGCTTTCTAAATGGAATATAATGTACATTGGTCTTTTTATATCGGAAAATCTCGTCGCTATAATACTTAACACAATTTTATGTTACCGAGGCGTTTCGACGCTCCTAGAAAGCGTAACACAATCATGTTTGAAGAGTACAAAATCTTGTTGCAAAGATTATGAAAAAAAAGATATATAGAAAAGAAATAATTGAGGAAAATTAGAAGAATATATTTTATAAAACTTATAATAAAACGCGACGTTCATATTAAATAGAACTCTATAATTTTCTCCATATTTCATTTTTCATAAACAACATGCAATCTCAATTGTTCTAACGTTAATACAACTGATTTCACAGGAGAGATCACGGTGTATCCTTTAGAAAGATAATTAAGTATATATTCTCATAAATTCTAGATGACTTTTATAAATATATGTTTAAACTTCGCTATAAATATAGCTAGCTGCGTATTTCTTGCGCATCGCTATCATATATTCATATATTATATATAACTGCTCTTACAAGATTACAAGATTGTACGTAAATAATAAGAATAGATGCTTTCGAATTCATGAATTTTTCAATTAAGCTTGCTAAATCTTATCTTATTAAAGGATTTAATGAAGCATTGAAATTGATTCATCTCTGTAATTAGAATATTATAACGGGAATATAGAGGATATTGATCAGGTAAATTAGTCTTCTTGGAAGGATTAATTATATACGGAGAGCTTAGAAGGTACTACATTACGAAATATGGTATAGCGAAATTAACGTATTCACGCATAGTACACGCGTTATACCACTGCGTGCTATTATTGGAAATTCGTACATAACACCCAGGTGTCACGCCGCACGTGTACATAAATTTTTGCACCCGGCAGTTTACCCGGTCGATGGTTGCTTCAAACAACTACGTCATCTACTCGACAACGCCCACCAGTAGTGCAATCATTATAGTTCCTCGCCACGATGTTTAATGTTGCAAGATTGTCCGATGCATGCATCGGCACGGGCATTCGAAATTAGAAAAGAGGATGAGGACGAGAACGTGACGAGGACGTGACGTGATTGAACGCGCAAATCAGGCACAGGGAAAGCGATTATCGCTAATATCCGCCAGCTTCGTTCGTGGATTATAATTCTTGCGGACTAGCTTTTAGGCACGCGCAACGTGGCCGGCTACGTTTAACGTCAACTTGTGGAATGGACTGAATGAATGCATATATCTGGTGCGTCTGCCGACGAACCAGATACTCGAAAGAGACCGATGAAATTTTGCGTTCGACAATTAACCGCGGCGAGCAATGATTGGCGTGAAACCGACGTTTGCCGATGAACGGCAGCATACCGATGCGACATCTCGTTGAATCGAGAAAAAAGGGACGTGTTCGATGAGATCAATGCGACATCCTCCTCCTTGTTGGATTGTGAAATCGCTGCGCCGCGCCGATTAAATGCACCTACGCACGTCGATCATGATTCCTGAATTATGTGTGCATCGCGATTCAAAGGGATTCCAGGATAACTCTCTTTGACTGCGATTGACAAGGTTAAACTGAAATCTGATCGAACTGTTTTTATTAAATTATATTGCTTGTTATCTGCGAGAGCGATCGGATAGCGAATCTTATTAATCCGCTGTGCTAGGTTATCAAAAAAGTATTCTGAATTATTCTTTGATTTTTACGTAAAAACAGTTTTTACATATAAATTTATTTAGAAACAATAATAATTATTTCTCAAAATATAGATTATTATGTTTAAACCCTTCAAATGCGGACATTATAGTATACATTAAATTTGAAGATATATTATCCGTAAATAATATAATAATAAATATAATTCTATCGACATCTCATTTGATCTCAATAAGATCTAATGTACATAATAATATATATGTTGGAAAAATAATCAAAATTAAAAAAAAGTCATTTAGTATGAATTACTTATTAAAGTGTGCATGAATTAAATTTAAAAAGACTTTTTTTTAAATATAGTTAACATTTCTAATAAAATCAAATCTGAAAGAGTTAATAACCATTCATCATCACTAATAGTCGCAAATTTAATTTCCATATCTGTTCGTCGTCCTTTATTCAAGCAATATTTTATTGAAGCGTTTGACTATATAATCAAACGGTGCATAATTAGGATTGTATGCCGGATGCGATAGGATCTCGATGCTGTCTAGATAAATGATACCGAGACCAAAGTAGCTAGTAGATTGGTGACGAATGGTTACTTAACACGATTTTTATTTTGAAGGATTGTGATGGCTACTTCAAAATAAATTTGTAGATAAAAAATCGAAGTGTGATTTAGAATTTTTTGACAGCATGAAAATTTAAATTTTTCGTTATCTAACATCGTGAAAGTTAGATGCTCGTTACTTTTGCAAATTTGCTTAAAATAATTTTTATAATAAAAAACCAATATATTGTACCACGAAATGGACTACCGTCTACCTGTGTTTTTTTCTCTCTTTTTATTAATGGAAAAAATATTAACCCTTAACACATTTATTGATATTACTGACAAGAATTTTTTTATGACTATTTTGATTTTTGATAAAAATGACTCGCAATGACACGGAATGATGAATACAGGATTAAAAATTATAATAGTATTGTAATATCATGTACATATTTTTGGTTTAGAACGATGTTGAAATATTATGACTACATTGAAAATGACTCGACTTGAAGTCGAAACGTTTGTTGTCAATTGTAATTGTTTACATGAATTTTTAATGCTAATTTAAATTAAAGTTTTTTGCTACATTACTGGCTCTTTTATATCACATTGTGTTTTAAATGTTGGTTATAACAGGAGGATAAAAATAAATATTTCAAACTGCTTCGTTTGACAGATGCATAACACTCGCATTATAACTTAAAAATGTATTTAGAACTCGGAATTAAATTGCCTGAAAGTTTCCACATCGTAATATTGTTTCATAAAACTTCAAATTTCGCAGTCGGTTGCAATGAGTACATAAAAGTAGGCGGGGGAGATTTCATAAAAGTATAGTAGTCTACAAAACAATTAAACAAGTTTTATGCTTTCGTTTTACGCACATTTTACAAATAAGAAAGAGCGAAAATTTTGAAAGTTAATACGATGCAGTTTGCTCTTAAGACAGAGAAATAACATAAAATACAGTGCACATCTGCTAGTACATGAGCTTTTACATTTTATTCGTGCTAAACTGGCTGCGCTCTTAAATCTCGCGAAATCTCCTTTTCTTCGAGCGAATGATGTTTTATATGAGAGCTATTAGAGATAAAAGAGATGTAAACACTGCAATTGGACTCGCCATGAAATAAAACGTTGAATTAAAACGAAAAAAGAAACTTCTCCTCTGAGAGAGGGACATATGTGAAGACTTACTGCTCCTGTTAACTACCACGCAAAACTAAGTACACAGCATCATCAAGCATTCAGGACACGCTGGAGAAACACTAAAAGTAAACGCGAAAGCAAATATAACATTGTCCCGTACAAGAAAATTCGTGAGAATAGAATAGCCAAGTAGTTATTTATGGAATGTTACGTAGAAAGTTGAGGATTCCTGAGATAGCACGAATTTTCTACGGCAATCAGTATCCCGTCAACGGAAGCCAACTACAAAAATTAGAGCAATTTGTTCTGGAGATATAACGAACGCTAATAAATACCGGTAACTACAATAAAATGCCTGTGAGATTATTATTATTGTTATACTATTTTCCGTACAAACGGAAAAATATTGCTGCATCCATGATTCTATAAGAATATAAAGAAGCTTCCCTCCTCCCCTTCTCCCTCTCTCTCTCTCTCTCTCCCTGTCCGTACGTTTGTTTCTATCATCGCTGGAAATACAATTTAATAAGCACGCTAAATGGAACGTGAGGAAATTCGATATTCGATATCAAACAAGGAAGCTAGATTACTTGAGATGCGACTACGATTAATCGACCGCTGCGGTTCGCTTGGTTCCGAAATACATCAAGCTGCGTGGAGCGAGCGATATTAAAATACGATCATCCAATTGCAAATTTATTGTGACATATGCAGCGGGAGACTGTCGATAAATTCGCAAACACAAAGTTTCGATTATGGTGAATCTACGGGTTTTGTATTGACTGGATAAATTATAGTTCCATTCGTTACCGATTGCTTAACCTTCTGGACTGATTCACTTGGGCTCAGATGTTTCAGCGTTTGTAGCCTTTGGCCAATTGCGCAATAGGTACTAGAGATTTCTGACACATACGTTTTCTTATAGATTTCTTACTGGAAAACTGGAAAAAATAAAAATAATAAATTTTGTTGTACTTGTTGATTATAAATTTTTACATATGCATATCATTTCCTTATTTTAAAAGTGATGCAACTAAAAAAATTAAGTATTAAGTTGTTTTTTTAGAAAAGAAGAAAACTATTTTTAACTTGACAGAAAATTATTTATTAATCAAATATTGGCAAAAAGAATATATCTCTTTGGAACATAGTTAAATACGTCATTTTCGTTTCACAATCCTCAAAAATCATTCTTTTTGTTGTGACGATTTTGGTATCCTACAAAATTTTAATAAATCCAGAATAATTCATCAAAAGTAACATAATGAAATGTCATCAACCGTTTATATTTCCTTGCTCAGCTAAAACTGATTAAATTTAAAATAAAACAATTTCTTCTTCGATCACCAAAACTGTTTTAATTCCAAATGTTCTCTAAAAGACATTTCTTTTTATTTAAAAATAACAGTTCGAAAATGTATCATTCTTGTAAAAGTTATAATTTCTTTGAAAACCTTAAAAAGACACAAGAGTTATTTGTCAGACGAACTAAAGTTAGTTTATTTTTGATAATTAATACAGAGTAATCTTCATCTAACTCGTTAGTAATGACTCGAAAATCATATATGTTTTTTCAAGTTACATCTTTTTTGAAGTAAAGAAACGCTATATATTCTTTACACACACACACACACACACACACACACATACACACGCCCTTAATAGCACACTTTATACACTTTGGGAATGTCCTTAGGCTATTTAAAGGACATATGGACATCCTCTGAATGTCTTAAAGACATCCCCTAAAGGTCTGTGCTGTTAGAGATACTTATGTGTGTGTGTGTGTGTGTGTGTATGTGCGTGTGTATGTACGTGTATAAAATGATTAATTATGTAAACATCCGTTGATAATTACTTACTTCTCCGTTGATAATTAATAGCAATATGTTAAAGCCAATTCGAACGTAACTAACGTTACTGTAAGGAAAATATAAATTTTGCATAATCCGTGATGTGGATTACATATACGGAATTCAAATGGGATTCAGTCGCTGAATTATATAAATAATCAAGAAACGTCACACAGCGAAGAACAGAGCAAAGTTGAAGAAAAGAGAGAAGCGAAAAGTAAAAGAGGGATCGTTTACGAAGCGTGCACAAAGCAGCGTAAAAAGAAGCAACCTTATCGTCAGAGTCAAGTCGATGTACGATGATAATAAAAAGTGCACCGCATAGAGCGAGTGAGATACCGAGGCTAGTGAAGAATTTTCTCCGGCATTTTTGTATCGAGAGGAATTTTCTTTGTCGCGGCCTTTGACTCTCATTGATACGAGAAATCTCGACATAGAAGAATTACAAGCCGCACACTGATCGATAGCAAAGGTTCGATTCTATCGCGTGTCTTTGGGCGCCGACACGTGCGACATTCTTACAGCGTTGATGAATAAAAAAAAAGGTATACTAATTCCTTAGCACTTTTCGTTTTTTCAACTAACGTTGACTTAGTGTCTCGTACAGCATGATTAATTGTGAGCTCACAGTCAAAAAAGGTTGATTAATACAACAGATATAAGGCATCCGCTTTAATTTAATCGACCCCTTAATGAATTCAGAGGTCACCTTTTGCCTAATGAAATTTTTTGATCATGCTGCCGCATTTATTCAATAGAGATGGATAGGTCTAAAAATCTTTAATTAGAGGTTCATCAATCAATGCGAAAACAAGGCGAAAACCCATTACATTTCCTATACAATTATTGCGATCCGCAGAATGGTTGATTGAGAAGATAAGATATTTGAACGATTTCAACGTCAAACAAGACATGTATACGTTTAAATGACGTCAATTCTATCAAAAGATTTTTCGAGGAAGATCTAATTTCCTATATAAAATTTTATCATAAATGTTCTAACGACGCTTTAAAACTGACCGCTTTGTGAATTTAAAATTAGAAATAATTAAGAGATTTCATATTGCCGTACGGGAAAATTATTATGATCCTCAACGAAGGAGGAATTTTATGCGCTTTGTATGTGGAAGTTTCGCGCTTTTTTCGCCCCGTAATGAAAGTGCCAGTTATTGTTCTACCCACTTCTATTCTCTCTAAAAATTTATCGAATGGTATCCTACTGTATTGTAACGCAAAATATTAAATAGCGCACTTTTCCCCAGTGAAGGACGTGGAAAATTTAATTCGGCAATGCAGTTGAAATTGGAACCGGCAGAGACTTCGAGTTAACGCATATTACGCGCGACCACGAGGGAGTGGGCGAGGTTACGGTTCTCTCCTGATTTCTGGTTAGCAGCGACGGCAGATCGGCGATTAAACGCGAACGACATCGTCAACTTTAATGCGACCGTTTCGCATTCGACAACAGCTCACGTCATCCATGCACGGATCAGTATGCTCGTCCATAAACCTTAAGGTCCTAAAGACGGACCTGTACCCAGTACCCGGCGGTCATAAAATATGCAGTAAATAGCATTAAAGCTCAGTTCCACAACTCACGGATAATTCTTAACCGAGGTTCAATTTGTTTCTCATCTCTTTTTAATTCTATAATTGAAAAAGACAATGAAATAGTTGAACTTTGGTTAAGAGTGAGTTGTGGAAGTGGACCTAAATAGTGAAGAGTATGATGGTTCCTGTCTCCTCAGTGACATGATCAAGAGAAGCAAACCATCGAAAACATGACACATGTATACAAGTATCATAGCCAGAGGGAATGTTGAAGATGAGTATAGCTGTATGTGTGTGTGTGTGTGTGTGTGTGTGTGTGTGTGTGTGTGTGTGTGTGTGTGTATGTGTGTAGATGGATGGAAGTGCGGAAGTTTGACGAAGGTCGGGCGATGGATGGTAATAAATCTTATTATCTGAGCAAATCCGGGTTAATATATCGTGCAGTTCGTGTGCTACGAATTTTGCTCGAGGCGCAAGGTATATATTTACGTTAGGAACAGGTACATATTTATGAGTATGTTAGCTATCCAAGCCAACATATCGCGGGTGATACAGGATTGACTTTAAATTAGGGTAACCATCGGTATTTAACACCAAATACTCATGAGTTACTCATGGATGAAATAACATGTTATTTGGCTCGTTGTTATGTGCCGTAAACATAAATAGAATGATTTATCGATGTATGTAATTTCGAAGGTATATCATTACTGTATAATGATATCTTTCTTAAAAATATGAAATTAAATTTTAGTTTAGTTGATATTTTACAGAATATTATTGCAAAATTATAATAGTAATAAGGCTCAATAAATTAAACAAACAGAAAGATAAAGAGCTATGAGCCCTAAAACAATTATATTAAAAGAATTTTTTGAATAGTTTTAATAAATAAAACATGTCATCAAGTTAAAATATAAATTTTAATTTGACCGGTAATAAGTAAAACAAAACAAACGTTTCGATCTCTGTTGGATCATTTTCAATGTGAATAAAAATAACAATGGAAATATTACATAGAGAAAATATATAAAAATTAAAATTCGTTCTCGATCGCAGTATCAAATATAAATCTCGCTCGAAAGTAAAATGAAAGTTATAAGGAAGTTGTAATCAACAACAAGGTATTCCTCTGGCTTGTGTATGTAGATTAAGGACGAACATGTTTCTTTTATTGAGTCAAAGTGATATGTTATTAGGCAATGCGATGAGATTGAATGTAATCATCTCTCTAAGGTGCTAAAATTATTACAAAATATAATATATTGAACATTGTGTATGCTTTATTTAGAAAATTAAGAGACTCGAAAATTATAAAAAATTAAAAAATTAATTGGAAATTAACAGACGTCTATGTTTTGTAAATAAATATTGTGCTTATACATTTAAAAGATTTCATAATTTAAAGTTGATCTAACATAATCCATTCATAATGAATAAAAATTGTAATAAAGATAACTCGACAAAACCAGATTAATAAAATTATCAGAAATAGAAATTATTTTCTCTTTCTCTCTCTTTATTTTAATACAAAATACTCGCTTGCATTTTCATGAAGATTTACATAACATTTTTACGTATAAATTTTTTTATTTAATCATTTTGCATGTAAAAATATTAAAATAAAATTCTAAATATTTTGTGACTTTTATATTCAAAAATACTTTGTTATATTCTGACATAAATTAGGTATAAAATATCTCATAAAGGATTTATTTTCCTGTCGACACACACACTTTAAAAGTTACTTTTCCCCTTTCTTCAATCCTGCTGTTTGTTTAAATTAGCACATAATTTTAAGCGGCTCAGTTTAAATTAAAGTTAGTGAACATTCGATGAAGCCAATCTCTAAAAATCTTTGATAAATGTGACCCTATTACTCCAAGCTTTCTAAACAACTGCGTGCATTGAAGAAACAATTAAGCGATAATAAATTTTACTATTCGTGAGAGTAACGCGACTGACTTGTCGCCGACTTAGCGGTATAAAACACAGATTTACGATACTTCTGAGACTATATTTCTGCAAAACGTTTGCTACGCTCGCACGTGTGTTTGCTTAAAAATAAAAAATCAGATATCACGCATCAGCGAAATCAGTGTCTTCGCCATTACACTAAACATATTGCCTCCTAAAAAAGAGAGACAACGCTTTCCTTTACGTGTGCACTTTTTTCATAGTCACCATGAGATTAAATTATCTCTCTTAAATTCGATAAATATCTATTTTACTGAAAACAGCAATATAGAATAGCAAATCCAAGTAATTAGTTACACGCGTATTTTAACAGTTACGTGATTAATGATCATATGTATATTACTGTTATAGCACGAAAAATTCTAAGCAATGTTATACATTCTTGGCCGTAAATATGAAGCAACTCTAATTTATTTCATTTTCTTGGAACCGGATTTCTTGCTAACAAAAGCTAAAAAAGGACTAAAAAATATTAAAATTATTAATATCCTTTTAAAATGCTTATAAGCATATAAATATTTGTTTGTCAATTTAATTTATAATATTACTATTTTAGTTCTGCTTATGATTGCGTTTCAAAGCTGAAAATATTTCTATGCGCAATTTATAAAATTGAATACGTATATAAATATAAAATTCGTACCGAAATATTCAAGCGAAATATTCATTAAGATCCAGCTGCTACTATGTAAACTTTCATGATTTTTATTAATTGTACTTTCATTAATGTATTTTTTAATGCTCATGTGAAATAAATAACATTCTTTCATGTAAAACGCTACGAATTAATTCCAACACCTAATATTATGATCTCATGACATTTTATTTAAATTAAAATTGTTATAAAAGTAAATATTACTTTTCAATAAGATTGTTTTTATTTTTTATTAAATACAGAACGTTTACATATCATTTTATGAAGATGCTTTGTATTTTTATAGACAAAGGCTATATATACATATACATATATATTAGTACATGTTTATTTCTTGCATGTGAGCATATAAATTTGCCATGAGTTAAACGCTCTCGTGGGTAAAACCATCAAGAACTAATGTCATAAATGAATTTTACTAACTTGGCGTATTTCAAGTAAACGAGCCGCGCTCTTAATAACCCTTCGCAATTATTTACTTTTGCCATACCAAACTTTCTGGTGATAAACCAATAGCAACGAGTGAATACTATTCGTCAAAGCACTTAATCGTCCGGTTAATTCTCTCTTTGTAAATTGAATAAACTAATGGATGTTGGCGGATTAGGCAAATATTATTGAGATAATCGCGGTGTAATGAATTTCTGTGAGCTTAACTTAACGTGTGATTGCCCTATTTAGAAAAATCGTAGAACTATTCGATCGTTTAATTAGAACCGCTAATGGACCATACTTGAATATTAATCGCGCTTTAATAATTCCGCGTAAATATCCACTACTGTGCGCACTCTTGTATGATATATTCATTTAATAAAAAATGTATTAACAATACACATATGCAATTTCTGTGACTTAATATACTGTAACGGAATGACAAATAATCACAGCGATGTAAACAGTCAAAGGTGAAATGATCTGCGATTGAGTATAGACGGATAGAACATATCATCCATTAAAATAAAATTCATTCTTATTAATATTACATACAATAATACTAAATCAGAAGTTTATTATAAGACTTAATAAGTTGGTATATATTATATATTCCCTCCATCAATGTATCTCAACTTCCCGTTTTCTGTGATCTGTTTTTACGCGTAATAAAATATATCGTTTTCCGAGGAATTAAACATATTTATTTTGTAAAGACATGAAAAACAAATATTATATTTTACTTTTGCGTCAACTCAGTATTCTGATCCGCGGACTATCGACATACATAATTAATGCGCTGGCATATGCCGCGTGTCAGCAATTCATGAAGATCTGTTATTCCTATATTGTTCGATTTTCCCAGTCATGTATATAAATATGCTGGAGTGAGTTTAAAATCCTTTTTACGTACTTCTGAATCGTGTTTGATACATCGATGCAGCGATATAAGTTCACGAATATCATTTTGATTTATGGAGTCGAAGATATCTCAGAAATATATATATCGTTTTATCCGGTTCGGTGGGCTAGATAAAAGATAATAAATGTCGCAATATATACTGTAATTTACTAAATAACTTTCCAAGAAATTGCTGTTAAATGAAAAAATTCGTATTCCAATGGGAGATTCTGAAATACGTTGACAGAGAGAAAGCATTTTCGTGTTTGCCAGAACTTTTATTGGATTGATCTTTCAAGCACACCTTCAAAGTTTACAAAAGGAATTTTTACTCACCCTGTATACGGTCACGTTGTTATTCGTATGTAAAACTTGTATGCGAACGGTACAAATTGATCGAACATTGAATTCATGCTAGATTTTTCATATGGTATTGCGTGTAAAAGTTGCTAAATTCTGAAAAAGGACGAAGATTACGAAGGACGAAGATTTGAAGTTGTTATTTTCCGATATGTCTTTCATATCAACGAAGAATTTATTATTTCCTCCCACAAGGATTCTTGTCCGTTACGTGTATCTATCTATTTCTCTCTTTCGGCAAATAAAATCAAACTTGGATCGACAACTTATGTTCAAGTAACTCATGTCACAAGCAAGTTTTGCAAGATTGAATCTGCTGACCGAAACATAGAGATTCTCCTTTCAGAACAGAAGGTAACTTCGTGCAACATTCACGACTATCGCTTTTATGATAGAAATTCAATTAGTGCAGCGTTTCGTTATCAAAACATGTATTGTTAACTTCTTGTTAAAATATAAATGTTAATGGCATTTCATTAGAGACGACTACTTTACGTGAAAATTACATTGCAAATGCATTTGGGCTTTCTTTTGTTTTATTTCTGCAATCATTGAGAATTCAGCCCTTATGCAATTTTATGTCTATTGCAATTTAGCTACGAGCAACCATAGCAAATGATACAATTACCGAACGATCTCGCCAATTTATATCGTTATAATGCAAAACAAACGTCTTTATTTATCAAGGATAAATTTCAATCTGCATACATTTTTAGATAAATTTCAATTTGCATACATTTTTTAGATAAATTTCAACCTGTTCACGTTCTTTACTTTATCTTTTTTATGGCCACTGACGCGATAAAAACCTTTGTTGCCTCAATTTCGTGTATTAATTATTTCCAGGTCCGTCGAAATAATGACAAACGTTACCGTTTGCGTAGCGTTTGCTAATGGCGTGCAACGGCGTTTCATTAATTTAATTATAATCGTTTCCGCTTACGTTTCCTTTTCAGTTCTGTCCCTGAGCACCGGAATTCCACCCGAAATAACGCTTTATATCTTACGCAATAGTGTCGTAAATTTGAAGTTGCAACGAAAAGCTCGCGCAATCGTATTTGATCGCGACAATAAGTGTACAAAATACTAAATTTCCTTCCCGATCACTAACTTTCTCAGAATGGCAGGAAATACATTTATACGAGATAAAAATAGCTTTTCCGCATAAAAACGGTCGGATACGCAATTCGTTTTTCAATCTGCCAATTTGTTTTTGATTGAATACCCTAGCCCGAGCGATGACAAAGAAATGTTTAAATATATATAAATGTAAATCTAAAACCGTAGTTTCGTTATACTAACGACCAAACTTTTAGCATTCATTCTCGGGGGAGATGTCCTGACATGCGGTATGCAAATGATTCCGCGTGTTTCGAAACAGCGAATTTTGAGAGCTGCGAAACGCGTTGATTGAAGGAGAACTGCTGTACGTAAATACGAAATTGTAATGCATGTGCAGTTTATGGTAGTCGACGACTTCTAGATGCTGATCGTTTTCAGCAAATGAAAAGCCGCATTGTCTAAATCACGCGAGACTGTTTGTGGAGATCCTTTATGAATCAGCTGTCACGATCAAATTCTCCGCGATCTGAGAATTCATCATGTTGATCGCGGAAATTACTTTGACAATCGATCTAATATATTAATTGTAATCTTGAGAATGATTCGCAAGAGTGGCAAATTATTTTATATATTTCATTAGTATATGCTTCAAATATTATAATCGATAATATTCCTTATCTTAAAAAAGATTTTTAGAGTACATTATTAAATCGATAGCTGATAATATTCCTAGAAAATTTTTGGAGTGCCTTAAAAAATAATTAGACAAGTGATCTTTTAAGGCCACCTTTTATCATCCTTTGATTAAGTTAATCATCGATTAGCATTGATTGGTGTTAATGAAAGAAATCCTAAAAATACGTTTCTTACGTATTTAGTACGTTTTTCTTCTCACGATCAGTACAAAACTCAGAAATTTAGTATAAAAATATATCTGTTGATAAATCAAATGAAATTGTTAAGAAAACTTAAACTAATGACATTAAGCACAGAAGTATTGCAGATATAGACCATTCAGAAAGTAATGACTACTACAAAAATTATTATTTAGAGGAAAAATCATTTCTTTGATTATTAAGAAAGATTCATTTCTGTCGTTCTCTGATTGCTTTGAGTGTACATTTAATAACTGCAGGTTTCTTTAGAAATGAAACGTAATTTCTGGAGACTTCTTAAAACACGTATCATAGAGCACTCGTAAAAGATTTTGTCCAAAAATATACCAACCATTTCTATCTAAAACGTGCAGACCAAGAAAATCGCAATGTCATTTTCCTCAGAAATTCATTTGGTTGAAATATCGAAATAGACAGATTTCTCTAAAATTTCTCTTTATGAATTGCAATCTTATTAATTTTGATCATCGGTGCATAATTAATTCTGAAATATTTCAAAGAAATATGTTAAATTAGAAAGCATGTTAAATGAGAATATATTCTAACGATTTTAATTAACATCTTGTAGCACATCCATCTAGTGACTTAATTAAGATTTATTTTGAGTAACCAGCAAATAATCGTGCTAGAGTAAACTAGCCCATAATACTAGACCATAATAGTAACATGATAACCCATATTAATACAACCTCCGAATCATATTTTCATAACAATTCCGTATCTCTTTGTAAATTACATATTGGCTATGATATGCATTTTACAAAGATACAACTAAGTCACGACGCTGATAGGTGAAACTATTAAAAATTCGTTTAACGTCTCAAAATTAATGTAATTGGCGATTTATCAGATATAATTAGCAAAAATAAATTTTAAAAATAATATTAAATAAAGTAATATTTTTTACGACCATAATGTGTACACAATAACTAGAAAATGAAAACCTTAAATAATTAAACTGGATCTTTAATGCTTAAATAATTTGATATAAATTTATATGCATATTCTTACTGCGCATCGAATTTAAAAGTCTTGACAAGCAACTAAAGTAATAATATCATAAATTAAATTGACAAGCAATATTGATGCTCATAAGCAGAGTTGGATAAGTTAACTTTTTTTTTAACTAAGATAAGTTAAAATGAAAATTGCCTTGAAAATTTAACTTAATTAAAAAGTAATTAAAAAGTTAAAAATTAAATTTGTTTTTTCATAATTTCACACACAAATTAATTTTTTTTAACTAAATCCAAAAACTAAGTTAAAAAGATTAATTTTTTTAATTAACAAGGAGAGCTCACATATGTATTTCATAGATTTTGATTAGCTTTTTAGTGATTATTCTCATCAAAAAATAATCCCTATAAAGCAGTAAATTGCACTTCTATATTTTTCGAGAAAATCGTGATTTTTAGGTCATAACAATGAATCACTTTCAAACTCTTTATTCTTTGTTTAACTGAAATATTTGAAATTATTTAAAATTATAAAAATATATTTTCGACGGACATGAATGTATAAGCATATAATATAATCCGAGTATAGGATCTGTATAACGCCAACTACCGAACCCTGATGTTAACTTTTATTAAAAAATCAAATTAAAAGTTAATAGTTACCGATAAAATATAACTATGTAAAGTTAAAAAGTTAGCAGTCTAAAATATAACTAAATGAAGTTAAAATTAATAAGTTAAAATTAACTGTTTAACTTTTTAACTTAACCCAACCTTGCTCATAAACATCTTACAATTAGAAAGATACTTATTCATAATCTGATAAACGTCATCATAAAACCAGTAAATAATTTAAAAGAAATAATATTAAGAATAAATACAACGTGTAAATGATATAAGTGTGTACATAAATATGATAGAGAACGCCAATAATCGGTCAAAGTTAGATATTATGAATACAATATATATTCTTAATTTAATTATTTCAGATGTGCGAAACGTTCGGATATTAAATAATTCTAAATTAATTCGATAAAAAAACTTATTGCGAACAATATTACCTCAGCCAGGATTCGAACCTATATTAAGTAATATTTTTCGCAATAAGTTTTTTTTACCGAATTAATTTAGGGGGGACTATTTCATATATAAGAATATTTCAGCGCTTTATCATATTTATATTATTAGCGTCTCAGATCGATTGTGATTAATGTCCGAACGTTTCGACATACAGTCACCTTTAAGATAATTAAATTTAAATTAAGAATATATATTGTAATCATAACATCTAACTTTGACCGATTATTATTGGCGCTCTCAATCATATTTATTATGATGTAAATAATATTAAGACTAGAACACAGGACCGTTTATATGAATAAATCATGTAAGAAAAACGCCAATTAGGTCAAAGATATTGAAATAATACATCTATATTCATTGAAATAATTTTTTAGTAAATTTAAATAATCTAAGATAAAAATTATTTAAATATATACAGATATTTTATTCCAATATCTAACTTTGACTATAATTAGCGCTTTTCGTAGTTAATTAAAAAAAAGTTGTACTCCTCCTTTTTCGCAGGATTTAATCCACATATACAGTGGTTCGTAGGTGGTATATTAATTACCTCATACCTCTCGTATGTACGTAATTATCTCTCTCCTCGTAATACGGCATGCTGCATCGAGACAACGGTGAATGAATCCGAAATCAGTGCATTGTATGTACTCACCGTAATACTCAACCGATCGTGATACGACAAAGCCGACTTGACTTGCGCCTTGGTTGACTTCGGTCTATGCAAATTGATCAAAAGCGGGAGAGCAATCTCAAGTCGAATTTGTCTCTCGCGAAATGAGAATCGCGCCGGTCAAAAGCGATCAACGGATGACGGGATTGTTTCACGGTAATATGGAGAAGAAGAACGAAACCTAGTAAGCCGTATTTGCGAGACAATGTTATGTCGTCAGATTACCGTCGTTGCTTATTTCCGTGCGCAGCAACGCGCAATCGCAATCCGATTGCTCGACAAGACGACATGATAGTCCGTCCTGGCTTTTATTTATCGGCATGCGATCGACAAATCCGAATTCGTCTATCAGAGCCCGTTGCGTACGCGTATGATTACGAGCGACTGATTGCGAAATATAACTTCCCGCGTTACGAACGCGTGCCGTGCCATACCATTTTTTCTTTAACGCGCTCTCGCGAATATTATCGTTTGCAAAGCTATTCCAGTTTGCAATACAAATAAACCATTAATAAATCCCACATGATAGTTCTCAACAGTCAATGTAAAATGTGTTTTTGTGCGAGTCGCAGATGCTTTTTCCCAGCGACGCGACGTTGAAATTATTTAGAAATACAATATCGCACGAATTTGAGCTCTTGTTCATCCGACAGCTATACATTCCGATTGAACAATGGTATTCACAGTCGACTGTCCATATTGTGAAATTGTAGAGTCCGAACAATATCCTTATTGTAAAGTTTCCTTTTAGGAAACGCTGTTTTTATTCTAATGGTGTGCAGAACGAAAGTGTTATGAATTTTATCCCTTCATTCATTTTTTCAGCCTAATGTGATCATATGTCAAAGAATGAGATCACGGGAGAGCAACGAAGAAAGGAAAACATCACTTTAGAACCATTCAGCTGATTTACAATACGAGCAAGATCACAATGCGGCGCTGACGTTTAACTGTTAGGTATATGTGGGTATATATAATTGAAGAACCGTCGCGATCATAAATCATATCTCTATTTCTAAATCGATAGACTTAAACGGAGATTAAACGAACCATTACATGACCGTATTTTTTTGTATTGCAAGATAAAGGGATAAGAGTTTAAGATTGGATGTGTAGAGGAAAAGAGAGAGAGAAGGAGAGTAGGACGAGAGAGAGAAAGAGGGTGGGATAAAGATGATCGTCGCCGTTTACGACGACCCGTCGAAGGTGCTTATTAAGGGTATCATCCGCAGCTGGTGTAATTGGATCTAGGCTCTATGCGACCATAAGAGTATACTCAGTACTGTACCTACCATAAAAGCAGATATGAAATATAAAAAGCAGTTATCTCGAAATTTCGATTAGCTACTTTACGATTATATTAGTTAAAATCAAAGAATATTTAAATTATAATTTAAAATAGACCGGTGTGAATAAATCTAATTAGATAACAGAAATCTTATTTTTCGTCAAAGCAGATCTTAGTGCTTAAATATTTATTTATACTTATATATTTTCTATCGTTTATACATATATTTAATTCTGCAAACCGTGCGCTAAAATCTTTTTTGATCTTGAAGCGCAATCATGAATAAAATCAGAGCAATAATATTACATATTAAATTGATAAGCAATTTAACAACTTTTAATGCTAATAAGTATCTTTATAAGTATATTAATGATCATACAGAATATTTTATCTGCTTTGAAAATGGTGCCAATTGAGTATCAAATTATTAAATTGCTTGTCAATTTAATTTGTGACATTACTACTAGTTCGGTTGCGGTTTCTAACAAGGAGAGACTCACATATATATTTCATGAATTTTGATCAGTTTTTGCATGGTTATTCTGGGGCATCAAAAACTAATTCCTGTAAAGCAGTAAATTGCACCTCAGCGTATTTTTCGAGAAAATTAGATTTTAGGATCGCTTTCAAACTTGGGGTAAACAATAGATATTTAAAAAACAAGTAATTTATATATATATATATTAGATCCGAAAATGGATAATTTTTAAGAAAATTGACATTCTTTGATTTCAATAGTAGCGGATTCTTCTAAGAATCAAAATTAAAGTAAATTTTATATTTATGCGGGATTGTCAGTTGTGCAATATTCGCCAATGTGGCACCTTGAAGTAGTGCTTTTATATATAAAACTAAAATCTTGATGTTTTGGTGAAGTAGTGATACTTTTCGACGGTAACCAACTTTTTTTATTATTCATTTGTCTGAAAGGAGTGCCTTAAAGTGTTTTAAAGGGGCGCCAATTTAAGAAGTGCAAGTGTTTTGCCTAGAGTGCAAAAATGTGTAAATCCGCCACTGGATTTCAATCAAAGCTTGAAGCACTTCGTGAAGTACTTACGGTTGCCACTCGTAAGTCCGGATTTACAATAGATGATTTAAGTCTTAAGCCGTAAGAAATTCATCAATTGCATGCGAGGAGAATAATTAACTGTGATTCGTCCATTTCTTATGACTTAAGGTTTAAAAATCTATTTGTAGATCCGGACTAAAGGAATAAGAACCGGAAGAGATGATACAATGTCATGGAATCTATACTCGGATATCATACAGAATGGCCAGAAAATCGTCCGCAATACTTTGAGAAATAATTCGGGACTCAAAAAGAAGAAAAAAGATATAATTAACATAGGTCCGGAAATAAGTCATTTCCGAGTTACAATCATTTTTATGTTAAAATAATTGTAATTTATTTTTCATAATCACAATCATAATTTATTTCATAATAGTATTTTAACATAAATAATTACATTTCGGACTATTTTGGCGTTATCCAGGATGCATCACATGAAGGCTTAGCACTTCTCTAGTAAAGTAAAAAAATTTTTAAATAAAAAAAAATCCTATAGACAGTAAAATTTTGAAAAAAAATCGATTTTTTAATTTTGTAATATTTTGAAAGATATACGTATCGAGAATACATATGCCAAGTTTTAAAGAGATATTCGGATAATTGACGGAGATACAGCAGTTTTTGTACGACGATGCGTAGCAGTTTTTGTACGTACGAAAGTCACTTAAGCGTAGAACTGCTTTTGGCATCTTTTGAAGAAAAATACAATTTACATCAAGATGTAAATTGCATTTAATTCATCTAAACTTACTTCTGTTGCCGGACGTAGCGGTTTTTTAATTAATAAAAATTTCACAATTTTACCCAACTTTTTTGTAATAAAAAAAGTCCAAATTAAAAAAAAGGATTTACATGTCCACCATTTTGTTACTTTTTGCGATTTTGTAATTTCTCTACTACGTACAGATATAGCTATATTCATTTTTTGTTTCAGACAGCGCATGTAGTCGATTCATTGTCAACGAGGTAACTGTTCAAGGTTACCTTTTATACAGCAGCCTTAATTCCAAGACAAAAAAATTGTTTTACGTACTTCAGTACTAATAGAATAAAGACACCATAAAACAAAATTACCTGATTAGATTTAAAAAAAAAAAATCCCAAAGAACCCCCGATTTTTCAGGCCTTCACTCTGTCTATAGCCCTTAAAATACTACTATAAATAAATAATAATTGTGATTATAAAAAATAAATTACAATTTTTTTAATATAAAAATAGTTATAACTCGGAAACGACTTATTTCCAGATCTATATTTATATCTTTTTTTCTCTTCTTTTTGGGTTCCGAATTACTTCTCGAAATATTGCGGGCAATTTTCCAGATACCCTGTATGCTTACATATACATTCGTGTTTGATGGAAATATTTTTTTAATTTTAAATAACTTCAAATATTTCATTTGTTGTTTATCAACAAGTTTAAATGAAGAGGTTTGAAAACGATCCATCGTCGTAATCTAAAATCATGATTTTCTCAAAAAATACGCAGAGATGCAATTTACTTTACAGAGATTATTCTTTGGTATAATCACGCAAAAACTGATCAAAATCCGTGAAATATTATATAATATATATGTGAATCTCTCCTTATAAGTTCGAAAAGTCAATTCAAGAAATTATAAACGTGGTATGTAAATTCACATGCAATTATTTATAAAGCATTTAAAATCCATTCGACTGATATAAGCTTCATTTCTTGCTTGTTGTGTTTGCTTTTTGTTTACTGCAACAATTTATATTTATTTTACTCTTATCGCTTATTATCGGTGTCAGGTATTTACAATTTTATAAATCTTAATATATACATTTTGTACATACAGTATATAATTACATATACAGCTTGATAAATTTATTCCTTCTCTCATTAATTCTCTCACATTTTATGGAATTTTACAAATTTCCGTACAGTTATAAAAAAAAAGGTTTAAGATAAAGTTTCGATACTTTAAGTACTACGCGAAAAAATGGAAGCAACTCGACAAATGATTAATTACAGTCAATTTATTGTGATTAATGGTGGGACACACCATTAAAATGCTCTTTAAAATGACTAAAAATAAAGTTGTGTGTTGACACATAAAGTCAAACTGTTAACTCAGAACTGTCGTTATTAGGAAAAGCATTAAGTGTTGACGTCAGAATTTCGAATAGATGTGGAATTGTACAACTTCTGTGAACGATAAATTGTGCCGCCAACTCCGTTCTTGTAAAGCGAAGTAAAGAAGAAAACTATACTGCTCTTGTTCGCGCATGCTGACGCGGTGTCTTACATGTGTACGTAACATCTCATACACGGGCTCGAATAATTTCCAGCATGTTACACGGATCATCCGTAACATACCGTCGCCACGCTCCTCTCGAGGAATTCCAGCGATATGATAGATGTTCTCCCAAGATATACGTTTCTTTCGCTGTGACGTTTTTCTCGTGGGACACAAGTATGGTGTACACACAAATCATGCTTTTTACAGAAGAAATCGTGTCTCTTGAGAGAAACGCAGAATTCAATCAGAAATCGTATTAGAAAAAATGACGATATTCATATGTATCATTTCACATGTAACAAATGAGACGTTATAGCATATAGAATGAAAGTGGACGTGCTACGTATGGCATGCTTAATGATCTTTTCTTCCTGGAAACGATCGATTATCGTTAATACTCTTATAAGTCACGTCTCATGCATATGCGCATTTATATAAATCGTGCAGTCATAAAATCCATATACGTGATCATCATTTATCACAGTTCCTCTCATATTCTAATACGATTTCCCATCGAGAGCAAGCGCAGCTGTTTGCAATTCGTTACTGATCGTGATCCAAGTATCTGAGTGTATACATCGAGCTTTGGTCTCGACAAATTTCCATGTAAAACGACATCACTTGGCGGGCTCTTTGTAGGTAGAAAAATATCTCGTGCCCGGTTACATTCCGTTAGAAAATCAATTTTCTCCGGCGGAGGACGATGTCGCGTTGGAACTTTCGTGAGTAAAATGAGCCCAACTTTACGCGCTCGGTGACTCTTAAATATGTAAAGGTGCATAGAGAGCGAGAGGGAGAGACATACGTTAAAGTAAAAAAGTTGAAAATTGCAAGGATAGGGTGTGTTGTTCAGTCGATAGCCATTGCGGAATTTTAACGTATCCCATCCGTTTTCGCTCCCCGTCTCCAGGCTCAATAAATGCCACCAGCTCCAGTTAAAAATGTGCATTTCCCATCCCGCGCACGATTTCGCTCAAGTGACTCTCTCGCTTTTATATATCTGGACAATGCACGTTGCATGGAAGCTGGACTACTCTACCGTTGCCGATACCGCGTAGAGTACCGTACATGTCGGACTCTTGTTTGCGAGAGCAATCGAACTGATGCCGTCGCCGGCGGTGACTTTTACGAAAGAAAAATGATGCAAGCTGACGACGTGGCTTTTTATACACTCTTGGGAATCATGTTTCTGACGAATAGCGCGACCAGTATTTCCCACAAATAAATACTTTTCTTTGTATATGTATGTTTGAGAGAGAAAATATTAAAGTCGGAATATAAAGGTGTGAATCTCTTGAGAATTGTGACAACCAGGCATCTAAGGATTTGTAAATATAATATAAAGTGTTTGACTATCAACGAATCGCACGAACAAATACTCACAAACTTGATTAGTTTATGGAAAAATTCTAGCAGCTCTTAATGTAAGAATCTTGATGTAAACGTAAATATATTTTACTCGAAAAGCTTGACTCTGTTTTTACAAAACGCAAAAGTCTCCTTTGATAAATCGACGATCAATTTCCCAGGAGTGTATTCTGAGTATAGCAGAAAATTATACTAAAGCCAGAAACGGAAAGTAACTTTGAGAAGAAAGGGCAAATTGACGACGTAAACGCAATGAGGAAATAGTTCTTTCCAATGAAACTTTTAAACGAGTTTTCCTCTAAAGTTCAAAATTATTAAACGTAAATTGGTAAACAAATTATTTGATGCGCTATTATTGCATTAATAATCTTATTCAAAATCGTGCAAATATTCCTTTAAAAAAAAAAAAAAAACCAACAACAACAATATAATATGTATCAATATTATATGTCGACGCATAATAAATTATATTTATGTAAAACATGCCATTATATCATTATTAATTCACCACTGATAGCTATATTTCATTTAAATCGATAATATTCTCTAAATATATACATTATACAATTTTAATGTTTCAATGTAATTACTAGACAACGTTTATACCTGCTGTGAACGTGTTCGCGTAATTGCAAATTGCTATGATTAATGGCTGCAATAGCTTTTCATTTACCTATATATAAATGTAATTATTCAATCGATGTAGATAGCCATCCCGAGAATTAGCGACTATTGCAATTTATAGATAATAATAAATCTATTTTCGTTTAAATATTTCATAATACAAGGAGAAATTCGGCGATTCATTTTTAACACTAAGTATATGAAATTTACACAGTTCAAAAGATTTCAACGTAAAAGAAGTTCATTTCCTTTCTCTTCGCATTTTCAGTAATTTCATATTTCTCAAAATTTAATATCTTGTCTCCGCGTATACAAAATCGTGTCGTCTACGTCACATCAGTGGTTTACAATGTACGATTGTAAACCACCGTGCTCCGAGCAGCGTGTTATTTCCCTCGAACGATTATCCAATATTGTACGTACAGAATGTAATTTGTCAAATAATTATTGACTTTGTTCGTTCCTGTGGTACTCTCACGGCCGTGAGAGCCGTACGCGACCGCAAATCTTCCGTCCGACACCGCGACGGTTGTCGATTTGCGCACTCGCACTGGAGCATGTACATCGAAATGGTCTCCCTCTGATGTGCAACCATGCGAACATTGCTTCATTCGAAGGAACAGCAAATTCCTCCGTCTTGGCGGTGAGAGAAAAATTCGTGGCATCTTGCTCGAGAAATGTCAAAAATTTGCAAGAATATTACCGTCGAAGGAATTCGCAGACTTTGACCGTCTGAGTTGGCTCGTCAAGTTCGATATTATTAGCGCGATTTGACAAGTTACGATTTATGGAGCACTCGATAGATCTTTGAAATATTGAATATGCATCCCTATGTGTAATATATAACGTCTAATAAACTTCCAGTTAAAATATTATGATTAGGTTTTGTGTCAGTCGGCAGATTTAATCGCAGTATTCTGCGTGACAAAACTAGCGCTTCTCTAGCCATCGGATGCCTTATTAGAATCAACAAAAGGCGGGTCACGGTGTATTGCCGTTGCTTTGTTGAGTACATTACACGTCATGTTGAGGCTATCGCGTAAAATGAAGGATTAACGGACATACGTGCAAGCGCGCAAGAAAATGAATGGTGGAAAATCGATATCGGCATGCGAAGCGGATATTTGGATTCATTGAGACTTTACAGAGATGGAGAACATAACGTAATAACGAAAGTTACTGAAACACGTTACTAAAGCGGAATTGTTCTTGGTGTATGGTCCCGCATACGGTTGGATTAATTGTTAATGACGTTGTACAACGCGTTACGTAGCGAAATGGTAAAATTATTATTGTGCAAGATAAATGCATTATAACTTTGAAACTGTACATATTAACTACAAACATAATAAAAGTAATACAAATTGTTAATATTATTTCGATATCACCTCGGAATAACAGCATGCAATATTGTAGATATTACAACTTGTAAATTGATAAAGTAAAATGTTACTCGTATATGTTTGTTGGTACACCTTCAAATCGTAAAATTACATTAGTGAGTCTCATTTCAAAGTGCTCACATTATATCGTTCATTTTACGTATCAAATGCCGGTACAACGATTGCTATTCAAAGCGATTTAAATATAAGAATATTCTATACTATATTCGGCTTTTATATTAGCGAGCTCTGCGCAGGTGAAACTTATTTCTTATATACGGCAGCTTATAAATCGAATTTCGCGGTATTAGCAAATCAAATCAGAGATCACGTTTAGCTCGGTTAAATTTTATTCCATTCGTATAAATTTGATTTTCTACGATCCACGTAACATCTCATATATATGTATAAATGCCCTGTCCATACATATATTATACCTGATCGATCAAAACTTCAAGTTTATAACATCCTGTATATAGAAAATGTATATAGGAATTTACATACAAGAACAAAATATACAAGAAACATGAATAGAAAAATTCATGACCGCATAAGTGAAATATTACTGTATATTATGTTTGTCTGCATCTGACTAAAGTATGATTTGATGTGTCAGTGACTTATTGTTAGTCAAGCTTAATGGCATGAATAAAGCTGCGACGGAAAGCCGGCTTAATTGTCATGTAGACAGTTACCGTTAGTCCTGTCCGGTGGTGTCAGCGTGTAATTTCGATAAAATCGATTCTCCGATAATTGCTGCGCTGCTTCTACAGATTCAATAAGTATACGTACTTAGAGAGAGCACATATTGTATAATTAAAGATTGTGTACTTTCATCAGAATATTCGTATCTCGATAAAAGATGTGAAACTATGTTTACATAAAGTTACGATGAGGCACTGTTACGTGAGTTTAATTAATGTAGAATCATGTATATCTTTAAAAAGAATTATAAACACAATTACAAATATAATCTTATCGTTTTACTATATGAAAAGTAAATTGTTCCGATAAATTACAATATAATATTAGAATTTGTTTCAAAACAATTTATGCGTAAATGCAACATGAATCGTGCGATGTAGATCTACGCATCCAATGTTATTTATTTGTCACACTAACAGCATCAAATTGAGGTTACATTGAAAGCTTGAACCGAGAAATCAAGCTTTAATAATTAAAATATCAGTTATATGCATACATGCCCAATGCAGACATTTAATTATGTACGATATGAGTGATGTAATAATTTTACAATGCTACACGTAACTTCTATGTAGAATTATGCACATTTCCCAGCACCCCAGCAGTACGAATTTATACATACTCCATGCTAAAAGTTTGAAAACACTTTTGGCCTAAAGTGTACATCAAATAAATCCACAAGAAATTCGCTTCTAATAATTATAATAGTTTTTTAAATTTTCTCTTTTTTAAAATTTTTTCTAAATGTTTTCTTTGTACTAATTTTTTCTTCTTTATAAATCTACTTTTATATGAATTTTCTTCTTCGATTAAAATTACACGTTGTAATTCTTCAATTTATTATAAGATGAGAAATTTTATGGAGGCAATCAATTGTGTATTTCCATAAAATGTTAATTGTTCTCCAATCTTGTTGCATTGAAATAATCACAATATTAACATAATTGATACGAAACTGAATACCGGGGATTGCATACGCATATAGTATCATTAACACATTGTTACTCTCCATAATTTTTAAAAGTCATTTAAACTCACTGGCGAATCTCACGTTCGAAGGCGTAAAAGCTGGATCGATTTAGTGACAAGCATGAACTGACGCGAGCAATGCCGCAAGTTTCGAAAATGTTATGGTCAAAGTTTAAATGTATTCCGTGAAAGGTTAAACGATCACAGACGTGCCTATTCCTATTAAACTTTATTTTAAACAAAAGGGCTGTACGAATTTTTATTAACGATCTTCATTTCCTGCTTGTTATGCAGTTTCGCGATTTTTATCAACGACAATAGCCATCCTAATACTGAAAATGCAAATAAAAAGAAAAAAAATGTAAAATTGGCTTGTTCGTAGGGTAAGTTGAATACGCTTATATGTATCTGGTCGACCCGACGTACTAAAGCCCATTTTCTAAGTGAGGTAGATCGTGCTTTGATCTGACTGATGGATTAGCTCCATGATGCTTTAATAATATTAAATCGTTAATACTCTCCACGCGACGTTAGCGTGAACTATATTTTTATATCGACATGTGGGAATGTGTGTTCGGAATACATTGACACATGTTACATCAAAGATAATGAAGATCAACGGTCAGCGCGATCCATTTTATAGACACACATTCGACATCTGTTAGTTTTGATGATTAAGACAGTAAAAAGTACCTCTTTTTCTTTCTTTCTTTCGCTCTCCTAGGGATTATCAATTTTGTTAACATATTTGATACACAGTCTTGAATTATTATTCTGACGTCGTACTATCAGAGATATTAATAATTGGTCTTCCCTAAATCCTCTAAAATTTGAACTTTCAGCGTAATGCGACATTTTGTGTTGACGTATGACGGTATATGGCAAACAAAATTCGCATTCCACGTAAAGCCGGATTTACATAAGACATAGAACGTGGATTGCAGGTCACAAGATTAGATGTAGCGTGATGTATTTCCGGCTGCAGGACGCAGAATGTTGAAGTTCATCCAACTTCAGTGAGTTCGCTGAGGTCCTACAGCCTATAAAAGTAAATTTAAGTAAATTTACTACCAGCGCTGAAAATCTATAGTTTACATTATGTGTACCATAGATTTTCGGTACTGACAGTCAATTTTGGAACACAATCTACGACATAAAATATGTCACGCTATATATACGTCTAATCCTGCGATCCGTGTTCTGCGTCCTATGCAGATTTGGCTTAAGATAATCATTTCCATTAGTGCCAATAATGGAAATTCGTTCCGCAATAAATTTGCAAGTTCAGCCTATCACCTATTTCACATTTTTCATATTTAATTTTCAGCATAATAACGATGCTATTTGATGTAGTTACGAAACTTTCTTTTTATGCGTGATAGAATCGTTTGTTCAAGAAGTTACGCGACTGCGAGCAACGCAGATACGATTTTTAATTCCTTGTATTTTCAGTAATCGTTAACTTTATCTCAAATTCCTCTTCAATTTCAGAAGTAATTTCTTACAAATTCTTTAAGGGATTTTCAACTTTTTAAAGATTAAATGATTTTCGCGCAATATGTACTATTCATTATATCTTAACTTGTAAAGAATAACTACAAGATCTTACGAGAAATTATCTCTCGTGAAGTCAGTTATGATTGAAACACATTGCGAGCACCTCTCGCAAATCTTTGATCTTAACTACGTGATCGATGAGATGGCATCGAGTATATTTTACATTGAATACGAAATTACGAATAGAATAAAGAAGTAACTTGTACATTTTTCTCTGTGAGTGAAAGCTAAAGATCGATCGACTTAACTTCTTCAAGCAGACTAGACTGTTCTCCTTTTGTCCTTTTTGTCGGTTCCATCCACGGAACCGTTTTGTTCTTGAAACGAGACGTTCTTTGACCCAAATCAAATTTTTTGTCCATTAATTTTCATACTAAAATCCCGATGGTAGCTCCAGATGTAGATCATGCTCCAGAATATTGCAATAAAAAGAATAGTTAAATGTTTTCGAATATGTTTTTAACCTTGATATATACAGAGTGTCCGACGTAACTATGATCATGATTTTCCCGGCACTTCTGATAATCTGACAATAATTAGTTTAGATAAAAGTTAGTCAGTTTTTAATCTACAAATTGCAATATTAAAAATTTGGAAAATATACTCTTTATTAAAAAAAAAGTCAAGGTCATCCTAATTTTTTTAAATGGCACTACATATTTTTTATTTCATAATATTGTAACTGATGTCAAGACGAATTAAATGATCTACTATATTATGACTCTGAGATGACCTTACAGATGGGATTAATAAACGGAAACGTTTTTATGAAAAATTATTTTATTTGTATTAAATTTTTTATATGAACTATTCTACTGAGAAAAAAATTTTTGTATCTGTTACTTTTTCACAAACATGGATTCTTGTTTTTTAAATAAAACTACATACAAAACAACAAATGATAACAAAAAATAATAGCACAACAAAAAAGTAGAAACAAAAAATTATAATTAATTTAATGAAATAAATTATGTAATTATAATAAGTGTTCGAATTGTAGTTCATTTTCTTGTAGGCACAATTCTGCTCTATGTAATAAATTTCCATTAGTTGCTCCTATAATGCTGTCACAGCGAATTTCTTCGCATGCTGTACGGATTCGCTTTAAATGTTCCATTTTATGAATTGGTACACACACACACACACACACACACACACACACACCGTGTAGACTATTGATTTCAAATGAATAATAGAAAAAAATCTAGTGATGACAAATCGGGGGACCCCGAGGTGGCCAAGAAATTGGTCCGTAAGTGCCCAACCAATGTTCTCCGTATTTTGAATTTAAATTGAACAACAATCCGAGTGTTATGAGATGGACAACCATCTTGTTGAAAATAAATTGCACAGCATCATTCGGAAGCACTTGTAACTATGTTGGAAGTTGAGGACAAAGAAAATTTAAGTAAGCTTGGGCTGTCAAATTCTATTCATAAAAGTAAGATCCAATCAGATGACCATATACTAGATCACACCAAACATTCACTATAATTTTCTGTTGAAAATTATGTTCTCGGAAACTATCTAAAATTGTATTAGTTATAGATATATATATATATATATCTATAACTAATACAATTTTAGATAGTTTTTAAATAGTTTATTATAACTATATGTATGTAATAAAGTTATATGATTGAAAAGTCAACACACAAACAAATGATTGATTAAAATGTATAATTAGTTTATTTAAACATTAAAGGAATATACAAAATTTAAAAACTAGTTTTTCACTAATCGATCCATACTCTGTACATTAATAAAAGACTAGTTTTAAATTTTACTTTTTTGATGTTTAAATAAACTAGTTTTAAATTTTAACCTAATTATTTGCTCGACCTTTCTACCTCCATTATTATTTTGCAAAATAGTGCATTTAAGCTTGAAATTTGTCTTAATTATTAATAACTAAAGTTTACTGTAAAATTTAGCGAAAAAATAATTATTCCTTAAATAATAATCAATTTATAATTTTATCTTTTCTTTTTAAAATAAGCAAATTGGTCTACGACTATAACAAAACATTTTTATCAATCTTTAATCTTTAATTTTTATTAATCTTTCATCGTAAACGCTGCAATATATGAAATGACTTACATTTTGTTGTAAGTTGTTTGTCAATCATGAATATCTGAGTCAACTCAGCAAAATGCAAGGCAGTCAACTCATAAACTCGGCGTGGTTCTTACATTCCCATTTTACGATTCTCCCGAGTACTTTTCCTCTATTCTACCAGATGTACTTTTTTCGTTATTACTTAGATCCGTGAATTGTACTTTCATAATGGAAATTTAAATAATCATTTTTACGTTCAGGGATTCTTTCGTGACATAAACAACTGATCCATTGTCGGAAGTTGTGGTTGTAATTTTCAATAATTCTTCATTATCTTCACTTATCTCGTACGAATCCGAGGCAGAGAAGACGAGAGTATTGACATGGATAACATTTGGGATTAGCACCTGATTGCAACATATTCATCGAACGTGTTGTATCGATCTGGTACGTAAGCATATCCACGTTCGTAATTACGAAGAGTTAGATGATTCGTAGGTTGTAGACTATCCATCTTAATTTCGACGGATTAAAAAAGCGATAACGTTGTTCATTAGTGGTACTTCCGCGCATTAATCATTGCCAACTTTTTATTTTCAGCTCCTATTTCTTATTATGCAATGTATGTCTAAGAGATAAATGTATTGATAACAAAATATTTTTACTCGAAAACTTTCAATAAAGCTCTTAGAAACCGATACAGGATGAACGTGTGAACTTATATTAACTTATATTACAGAAAATACAATTTAGACTTTTGGTTTACAGTTGAAATACAGTTTCAACTTTTCGTTTCTTCTTCAATATAATATTGATATGTTAAATTATCAATTTCGCTCTATTGTAACTATTAAAATTGTTATTGAATAATTACAAAACGATGTCAAATAAGAAATGTAATACTAAAGTTTAAGAATAAAAATCGTCGTCATCAATGTCACAGTATTTAGCAGAATACTTAAATTGTAAGTCGAGAATTACATTGCAATATTAAAAAGTCTATGATTGTAGTTTAATATATAAATTAATTAGAGCTTACATTCATTGAAGTGATCGTCGTCAAATAAAATAATACAATTTAATTAAAGATATATAATATCGATGAACTAACAAAATAGACGCACTGAAGTACAACGTGTATGTTACAAAATGTTATGAGTTTACGTTGAGACCATCGAACTGACAAATGTATTTATAATAATTTATATATATTAAATTAATACATTAAAAAATATTTTTAACATTTTATGTATGAATTTTTTGTGTTTATTACAACAAATTCTATAATTATCTATCTTCAGCTTAGTCGATCCAACAATTTACAAGCGTGGCTAAATAATCAACTTTTTATTAATTTTATTTATTAATTTTATATCAAACCAATTATGATAATTCAAGGAAAATGATGTGAATTCAACAATCATAAAATATAAATTATCTAAATGTAACCATATAATTTTAAAAGGTTTACACATACAAAGTTTGTTATGAGTGACGTGTAATATTGATGCAGATCATAAATTTCATGTATATACTGCTATCGAAAGCTATAACCTTGAAATAGATTCCCATTTGGAAATTTCCTCCTGAAGTTTGATGGAATGATCTCGTCTGGATATTTCCAGAGAGAAGACTGCCGCCTCATATACCATAAAATTATTTATTATTATAGTAATAAGGTATTTAAGATTCTCGTCACACTTGAGGATTCTTTTTATCGTCCCTTGATATATTTTTCGATTTCGTCTTACTTTGTGGATATATGTATCACAAGTGGAATATCGACATAACTATATATCTTGAAAATGGATTGGTTTTAGCCCCTACGGGAAGTTGTGAAACGGAAGTATTTATTTCACTTAGGCCACTCCTGAACCTAGATCACTCACAAGTCGTCCTGTTATTATAGTTCATTGGTGAAATTTCGGTAAATGCAATCGTCCTACATTGTGCAAGACAGCATGCAAGCGGTTAATGGTGCAAGCCACGAACGCGATCGATGTTAGATTGTTCTTTGCGGCACTTGCTGTGGGCCAAACGATCTACTTCCACGATGTAGAAGAAATACAGAACTACATTTTCGTTCACCCGGATGCTATCAAGACCGTGCAATACGCTATCACTTTCCGTATATATCGACGCCGGTGAAAAGCTATCCTATTTCGTGGACGGTATAAAAAGAAAAGACCCCCAGAGCCTATATCGAATTTCTACTTCATAAAACTTTGTCTACCTCCACGCGGCACCGGTACAATATTAAAGTGCGGTGTTTGGTTTTCGTCTGGTACCACGCGAAATTTCAACCATGGTAAAATCGATGGAAAACTCGTCAAAGAATCGAGAAAAGAGATGCGCAACTTCCGATACAAGCCGCGGTATTAACAATGGCCGCCTAACTATGCGCTTCAATGGTGAGTTTTTAAAGGGCAATGCTGGCGAAGAGTATATAACCACCGTGGCCCGATTTCGTTGATGTGGTTTTTACGTGGCACGCACCATACGATCGAAACTTGCTCCATCGGGCTCGTAGCAAAATCACGGCCTCGAGGCAGCCAGTTCTCGTGGCTGCCGCCATTACTCGCGGCGAATGCAAGTTTATTGTTTCGCACAGCTCCATTCGCGCTTATTTACTCATAAGTTACGTGGCGATAACGGCTATAGTAACTTCATTTAAATGTCATTTCCGTTTGCGAGGACGCGTGTAGGCGCGCTATTGGTACGCCATGAATATGCATCGCCGCAAATAAACGAATTTTTACGCCGTCCCCCAACGAAAAGAAGGTGAATAGTTTCTAAATTATGAACATATCCCTCTTGTGTTTTGAGAGTAGCTTGAGATCTCGTAATCATTTTTAGTTCATTTCTAGCATAAACGCTGTTAGGTACCAAAGGAGAGTACCTAATATAAGTTAAATAACATTTTGTTATTTTTTACTTCCATGTATATCAAAATGTAAATTAATCTATTTCTTGGTTAGTTTCAAAGTCAACATTCATATATGTATACATTAATGTATGCATTTAGAAAATAATAAATTAAATTTGAATCAAATTTAATATATTTTTTTCAGTTAAATTGTTCAATTGAAAAAATGTATTAAGTATCTTTTGTTTTAGCGACAAATTAACGACATATTGTGTAGGAGTAGTGGCGATCTATAAAAATAATTAAAAATAATTCAAATTGAATATAATTTTACATCATGAATTTAACAGAATTGTTTCTGCAATCGTTTCTAATATTAGTTTATTTCTAGTATAAATACTACTAGGTATCTAAGGAGAGTTAACTCAATCCCTTAAGTTAAATAACATTTTGTTATTTTTAACTCCTACGTACGTCAAAATGTAAATTAATTCCTTTCTGTGATAAGTTTGAAAGTAAACATCGTTCATATTAACGTATGTTTTAACGTGTGTGTGTATTATTTAGTAAATAATAAACTAAATTTGAATTAAATTTAATACATTTCTTTAAGTTAAATTATTTAACTTCATTGTTTTAGTTAAGGATGTATTAGACAATTAGACATACGTACAATCCCTCCAAAGAAAATTAAATTTGGAAATGTTTAATATTTACACTTCAAATAAATTAACATATGAAAGTTGTGTGAATAAAATTATATTTTTGTTTAATAACACATTTTTGTAGTTTATTTACTTTATTTTTATTGTTAAAAATTAAAATTTAAAAAATGACTTAATTTACATTTTTCTTTTATAAGTATTTTAAATATAATTCAAAATAATTTATGCAAAGTTTCATTGCAATTCACTAATTAGTTACAAAGATATAAAACATAAAAATATTTTGTTTATTTATTACTGGATAACTTATAATTCATGCATCACAATATAACTCTATATAAATAATCTTGAATATAATGTACAAATAATGTACTTATATTTAAAAATTAAGATTTTTATCATTTATTTTATATAATATTATACATTTCTATATATTTTTACTAGAACACAGATTAAAAAAATACTATTATTTATTAAAATAACTTATGATCCAGATAGTAAAGCGTCATCAAATTTGTCATATTATTTTAAACGTGATTTAGAATAATTTTTTCATAAATTTGTTATCATTTTGAAAATATATATCAAACATTCTTAAATTAACGACATATTGAATAAGAATAGTAATAACCTATCAAATAATTAAAAATAACTCACATTGGATATAATTTAATACGAATTTAACAGTAAAATATAGTACAAAAAGCGAAAAGTGACTTTTCGAAAAAATACAAATAATGAACTTAGAGCTTTATAAATAATTTTGTCATTAAAGAAAGATTTAACAGAATAACATTTTGTTCATTTCAGAATCTATAAATATAAACCGCAATGTCCATATACATCACCAAAACACTATTATTTTGAAATTGGAATCCGGTTGGCTTGCAAGCTCTACCGTATAACTCTCCCTAAATCCAACTGAACAATATCCTCTATCCGCTTCCACGTATTATTACAAGGCAGAAATTATGCTTACATAAAGTACCGTCTCCATTAGTGCGGACCTCGACTGGAAGAAAGCTCTCATATGAACAATACATCCACAAATCCAAATTTCCCAAGAGACTTAAACATGATGCTTCGTTTCGAAAATCTGAAGATTGTGCTCACTTCTTTATTTATTTTTTTTTTACTTTCCACCTTTTGTATATTTCGATGGAATCGGATTCAAATTCTCTGAGAGATTCAGTGACGCGTAGATTTTCGTGCAAATGAGATGGAGAAGCAAAACAATTGATCGTTAATTGTCGGTCGTGGGTCGGGTGACTTTATTGATCTTACCAGCTAGTAGAATAGTTAACGGTCATAAACTTTCCTTATGACCGTTTATGGCATCATGATTATGAAGCCGATAATGGAAGAGTATGACGTAATTCCAGGAGATACGCGAGAAAAAAAGAAGAGATTACTTCGTGCTGCAAGAGTCAGCCGTTTTTACATTAACATGCCCCTATTTACTGTAGCATTATTCAGAAAGGCGTAGTGCAAATGCATAACGTTCATCGATTTTGGTGCGATAATGATGCGTAAAATTCATTAACAATAATTATGGTTGTGTTATTCACCATTAGCTCGAGAATTATACGCATCAGTCGATTATGTTATATACCGGGTGTCCGGCGAGAAATTCTAGCAATAATTTACAAGAAGGTAGGTGGGACTAAACTAAGTCGAAAAGTCGATTATCATTTTGCAATTTTCGCAATAATGAACAAGATATTAATTACTAAATATCGCTGAATATTGATTTTCAATAATTTTTTACTCAAATATTATCAATTTTACAGAAAAGCAGCGGGAGACAAAAATTGTTAGTTTTTTTCTCATAAAGTTTTGAAAATTTTTTTAGAATTTTTTAGTACTGCATTTTCTTATTGGCAACTATTTTTACCAACATGAAAAAATACAGTATTAAAAAATTCTAAAGAAATTCTCAGAACTTTATGAAAAGAAAATTAACAATTTTTGTCTCTCGCTGTTTTTTTAATAGTATTTGAGTAAAAAATTATTAAAAACCAATATTCAGTGATTTTTAATAGAATTAATATCTTATTAACTTAATTACAAAAAATTAAGAAAATTACAAAATTGCAAAATGGTAGAGGACTTTTCGACTTAGTTTAGTCCCATCTTTCTTCCTGTGAATTATTGCTAGAGCCTCGCCGAACACCCTGTATAACGAAGTTGAAGAAGCAAATTTAAATGATTTTGCTATTTTCAAATAAATCCGTTAATCAACGTATTTAGCGAGTTAATTGAACCGAAGGAATTGCAATTACAAAAAAAAAACGCAAATCGATATCTTTAGCTTTCTTTATTTTTTTCCTTTTTAAATTATCATGAAAAATCTCATCGAGTTAAACTTCTGTATTATTTGTATTAAATTTTAATAACAAGTGTTGGATTTTATAAAAACAAATTATATTAATAAACATTATCACTTGTAATTCTAATTTTAGAAAAGTTTTTATTTTATTTCAAAATTATATTTAAATAGATATCGACAATGAATATTTTTAATTAAATCACATTTCTTTGAGAAATTTAATCTCGACTCGGTTTCTATTATAGTTTCCCTTCCATGCAAATGCTGATTAATATCGTTATTTCGATTTCCTTTTCACTTTGATTTTAATTTCTGCCCCAAAGAATTCTTAATTACTGGTTGAAAATTGGTAGGTAATTGTTCATTCAAAATTCAACGCTATTCCTAAAGGTTCTGTTTAAGGATAAGCCTATCCCTTTTGTTAGTTCGGCGACTTTCCCAAGAGAGAGTCGAGTCCTTTGTGCTTTCGTAACTTAAATTAGCGCCCAAATGACGTTGGTCTTTATCGCCGTCACGTCCGACACAAAAGTCGCTACGCTCAATAACGATTGATATTTATTCCGTAAATCATTCCGTCGTACGTTATATTAAGTTTGTAATAGCAGGGACCACCTGCGCGGAATGTAGATGACAACAAATCATGGCCGACACGCGCACACTCACACCGAGAGATGTCTTCTCTTTACAACATGGCAGCTTCTGCGGCACTTGGACCCGCTTCGGGAAGTATTGACAATATCTTGATAACATGATCAGGCGCCACTTCGCCAACAACCCAATGGCTCCTGCGTATTCCATTACCGCGAGACTAACCGTATTAACAGCACGCCGCATCCCGCTTCGCATTAACATACGTGTAGATACATACCAAAACCAGACTGATTTCGCGTATCTACCTCGGTATATGACGATGGAGCCCAAGTTAATAACAATTGAGATTACCAAAGGAAATGAGGGGGAACTTTCAGAATTTCAAGGATAAAAGATTCGTGAGTCTTGGAAATGCTAGCATAATGCTTCTCGAATCCTCTCTCGTGTAATATCTTCGGTGAGTTAATGAAATTTTTTTTGGCTTCTTGAGAACTCTGCGCTATGTATTTATGCAGCATTACTGAATTAACTTTTTCGAGAGGCGACCACTCAAATTTTTCTTGACGCCAATATTAAGGCAGGGAACGTTGTCTTTTAAGTGTAACAATGCAACATCACAATTTCATTATAAACATGACGCAGAAAAAAGAACAACGTCATAGAAAAATCAAGCGATTGATGTACATATACATATTAAGCGATTAATGTACATATACACATTAAGCGATTCATTTAAATGCATTGTGATTGAATATCGCGGGTCAATGCAAATTCATGTCTTATCAAAGCAGGTATATATTAAATTATTTGGAGCATAGAGAAATCGATTGTCAATCACTCGATCTCGCATCTGGTAGATATATCAATAACTGATGAATTAATTCCAATTTATATGTTAAACTATAAAATTATGTGTTCCCTCACACATCGAGAGCATCAAAGGCGTGTATAATTACGACTGAAATAATACGCGAATATATATATATATATATATTAGGTGTTGGAATTAATTCGTAGCGTTTTACAAGTGATGGGAAGTACTTTCATTAATGTATTTTTTAATGCTCATGTGAAATAAATAACATTCTTTCATTAAAAAACGCTACGAATTAATTCCAACACCTAATATATATATTGCTATTGTTGCGAATACTTGATCTTACTACAATGAATAAGATTTAACTAGAAAAAAAATGAGGTAAATTAACGAGTAGAAGATTTGAAATGCTTTTTTATAAAGATGCTTAGAATATTCTTATGCAGTACACTTTGATACTTAATTCTTTGAGTATCGAGCATTTTTCCAAATAACTAAAGCTTTTTAATTCGGTTTATTTCATTACAAATTTATTTTTCCGAAATTGAATTGAAAGTTTTTTGACATATTTTAAATCATCATACTCGTCGCACTCATATAACTTTTATTAAATGTTCAGTTTGAAATACTATAAAAGAAATTAATTAAAAATATTGTCGCGTATATTCACTATCAAGATAAAAAAATACACTGTGTATATATTGACAGGTCGATAAATTTAAAAAGATTTTGTGTGTGTGTGTGTGTGTGTGTGTGTGTGTGTGTGTGTGTGTGTGTGTTAATATATAAAGGATTTTTTGGCAAAGATAAAAACAGCTTTCAGCTAAAATGTTTATTCCACTTTAAGAAACTTTAAGTTCGCGCGTTATTAAACGGCGAAACTTCGCGAGAATATCTTTCCAATCGGCAGAAAAAAGACGTACATGAACAATAGAACGGAAAAGTTAGTTTCAATGATAAGTTTTCGCCATTATTGTTGTTTTTCATTTTGGATTGTCATCTGAAAATGCATCGCTAGTTCTCTGAAGAGAGGAGAGAAAATAGGGTGCAAATTAAAAACAAGAACGATGTAACGAACAGACGCGAATGTAGGTGCAACACAAAAGCTTACTGTAAATTTGAATTGTATCGAACTAACAGAATACAGAATTTGTATATTCTGTTTTATATAAAGCCATACGATGGAATAACTATGCAATGTGATCCAAATGTTGTGCGAAGTTTTTTACTATGTATATCAGGGAACGAACCATAAAAAATATTGTCACTTACGGTGCAATATCAAATTGCATTTCGATTCAATTTACTAGGTTACAAATTTTGAATAATTTTAAGTATAAAAGAAAAGAAAACAGTTTTTTTTTTTAATGTATTGTGAGACGCTGAGTTCGAATTTGCCATCAGAAAAATTTCTTCGTCAAATTGTTAAAATATAACATGTCCATTTTTAAGAAGTATTTTCGAATAATTTATATGCGACAAGATGATGAGCAAGATGAACGTTTCCACAAGAATTTGATAATTGAGAAACGTTATCAAAGGATATCGGGACAAAAATGTGTTAGACAATTATACTGCTAGATCAGCTAAACTGTAAGAGAAACTGCGCACAATCGAAGAAATAGGAAACAGAGAACAGAAAATAAAAATTTCATCTATCAGAAACTGTATATTCCATAGTACATGATTTCTGATAAATTGAAATTCTTATTCTGTTTCCTATTCTCTTTGATTGTGCGCAGCTCCTAATACGTGAAACTAACTCAAAGTCATATGGAAAACAATAATTAAATGTTCAACATTTCTAATTTGTTTTTTTTTTAATTTCAATAAAACTTCACCGTACATATTATTTATAAATGATATTTTTTTCTTATATTTTAAAAACTGGACCTGACGGAAATATTTTCCGTCCATTTTCGCTGGGCATTTTGGAATACTCATTTTTCCCTTAGTAAGCACAAGGAAATTATATGGAGACGCGTTATTATCGCTTAATGCATAATTTTCAAGCATACCTCTCTCGGTACTTTCTCGCTCGAGTAACACCGGTAAGCAGCGGTATTTTTTTTTTAAGTGCACCCGTCTGACAAGAATAAAGTCCTCGTCGCGACAAATCTTTTTACGTTTCTCTCTTCTTCGGCGACGACTCGTTGCGACATATTCTCGAAAATTAGTAAAAGGACGACGTAGAAGACGACGAGACGTTCGTGTAGCGCCATAAACTAGAACCGTTACTGTATCGAGACGGATGGGTCCGTACTCGCACTCGCCGACATTTCTAAGGACGCTTCGAGAATTTCAATTCCATGGCGAAGAATGCGGTCGGGGAGTCTGCAAGTGCCTGGCAAGTTGTCGCGGTTGCAAGTGACGACATATCGATCGGATGGAGAACGGCCGCTTGCGGCTCCGATAGTTCGAAGTGCTCACAAGCGCGAGACGCGCATGAAACGCCGTCGCATTCATAACGAACGGTGACGACATCGAAGATATAAGATTTCTCACGTCGTAAAGAGGTCTTCTGACGCGCAATATTAGAAGGACCATTTTCCGTCAGATGCCATTAGTTTCGTTACCAAAGGCGCAAGCGGATGGCTTAAGCTCAGCCATTGCTGTTGCTCGGAAAAGAAGCGACGGCGGATGGAATCGCGTTTTACAACATCTCAGATGGATGGACGGTTTCTTTCACTGAGCAAAGTGCGTCCATTGTTAATGCATGCCTGTATTGCATTCGGAGCAATACTCGTTTTATTATAATACGCGTCTTTGATGCTCAGAAAAAGATAGACGTCAAACGGAATACTAGTAGAGCTTGCAGAATTGTCTGTCTTATCAGAAATTATACATCGATTTTTGTATTTTATTATTTTCTTCGTTCAATTCCTAACGAATAAAGTATTTATCTATTGCGTATTATATCAATTTATTAATCGACAGATTCGAATTTATTACGACATTGTGATTGAAACATTGGAATATAAAATGTTTGTAAAACTTGCGTGGTTATTAGATCTTTTATTCTCCAATCATAATTTTTAAAGAATTTTTTTACTACGAGTTATACGACTTTCTTTTATTATAAATCCTATATCTTAAAATTTCTGACAATTTTAGAATAATGACACACGACGTAATGATCAAGATATAGATGACAATCAAGTGCAAAGTATGGAAAAGAGGTTAAAAGAGTAATATGTATTCAAAGATGTGAATGTAAATTTGTTCTACGCCGACTATCTTTTATTCCATCATAAACTGATTGCATATAGATTCAAGTGTGATTCAATTAAATATATGTAAATATACAATGGTAAAATCGATATTTATCTAATTTCATCCAATTTGTACAATTGTATTTGCAAGAAAGAAACTTGTGCAATTAATAAAATGCAATTTTATTCGATCAGAAGGAACATACAACACTCACTCGCAAGATTTTTCGTAAATATATCACGTTCAAATTTTATAAAACACACTCTATAATTCTTTTAAATTTTTCACTAGCTGCTATTTTGTAGAAGTACACACAAATATACGCTTTTGAGAGTAACAAAGTGTGCGCCAGCTGAATACGATCCGAAGTCAGATGCAAGTGGAAAGGAAAAAGAGAAGGCAAATATACGGGTCGAGCAATGTGAGATATCGTGCACGTAGGTAAAGTTTAACAAACGGTCTGCTGACTTCCGGATAACCTCGGCATCGAGTGTTAGTGCCGTGTGTTGTGAGAAAAGCCGTACATCTCACGTACCATTTTGGTTAACGGGAATACTTTACTGTATTTTCGAGCGGTTGATTACTTCCCGCATTGTCTTACCAGGATTTTGATTTCGGATTATGTCGCACCTCTGCGGGTCGAATCTGTCGAAGGTCTAAAACGAATGTCGTTTCAATTCCCATTCATTTATACATACAGACATATACGTATTTTCAAATGTACACGCAAGTTAAGCGAAGATATACTTGAGAATGCTACAGAGAAATTATGTTAATTATTTTTTTCTTTTGTTTTACACAAAAAAAGCACTTTTTTCTATTTATAATTAGATAATTAGATATTACATCAAAAGCAAATGTCCTTTCTTAGCGGAACATCTCTTATCCTCGCAATTTCCAGATTGAGCTGTAACATCGGTGTGAGCTAGTATTAGTAGCTTACTCATTAAACCTTGTGCATTTATGCGAGATAACCGTTATTGCATAATAAATCGCGAAAAAGCATTACATTTATCCGCTATTCCTTTTTGCGAAGGAAAATGGAGAAACGAAGGAGTGACTGCGTTCGGTAGAAATTCAACGAAAGCTTGATGGAAGTTGCGTGTATATACGAATAGAATGCGGAAACTTGAGACAGCTTGCGGTTTGTTTTGTATCACATTACAAAAGGACTGCGCTACGTTTCAGCAACGTTTCTGACGATAACTCTCTGGCAAATGCCGTGTATGTGTCGAATAAATTTTGGCCTTGTCCAGCGTCCTTTGAAAACAACGAAAATATCAAACTACAAGGGGGATGAAGAAGTAGTGAACAAACCGCAAAGGATAGCAAAAAATAAAACTGTCTGAGTCCTTGGAAGTTAAATAACCAACCAAGATTTATCTTTAGATTTTATTACTTTTAATCATTCTCGAAACTTGTTTATTAGAGTTTTTCTAACGAAAGACTTTTCATATTTTTCGACGGCGTATATTTCAAAAGATTAATTGAAAAGTATCAAGAAAAAAATATTATTATTACCATTATATATTACACAGGGCAACAAAATAAAAAATTTTAAGTCGTTTTAAAAATAAATATTGATTTTATAGGGATTTGATGATTCCTAAATCTGAAAAAATAATCTCAAATTTGCTCTATCATAATTTTTTTTACAGCAAAAAATCAACTCTTATGTATTTTAAATTAATATGATATATTTGAAATAGATTACAAAAAATTTACAAAAATTACGACTTAAAAAGTACGACTCGATTATTTACATTTAAATTTTAAACGGCTTAGTAATTCCTTCTTTTTTTGCTCGAGAAGTTGCGTTTGTAGCTTTTCCTTTTGTATCTTACTTTTCGATTTTCACAGTGCAGCGTTCAGCAATAATGTCCCATGTCTCGTAGGAAAGTACATTTTTTCACCATGCATTGTTAAATTCATATTCATATTTTGTAGAGCATAAGAAAATTAATCATGTAAAATAATTGTGTGACACAATATTTTTATTGTGTTTTTCGAAATTAAACTTAAAAATGCATCAAAAATATAATCAGAGCATGCTAAATAAAAAAATATAAAATTGACAAAGTGAAATATAATAAAAAGATTATAATCTCAAAAATATACTGTCGTTTTTTTTGTGTTTTAATGCTGTTTTTTTTTCAAAATTGTGATATGATAACCAAACTTGGACAACTTGAATATTCATATTCAGCAAATAAGAATACAACAGCTAACACGGTTAAAACCATTTTTTCTATGTTGCCCTGTGTTATTATCATTACTCGTATAAAAGACACAGTGCAGTCTCGCGCTGCGCATTCGTTTACCGTGAGACTTGTCTCTTGATATATGAGTGTATACCTAGTTTTTTTATACATATGTGTGTGTGTGTGTGTGTGTGTGTGTGTGTGTGTGTGTGTCCAAGTTTTTTAATTAAATTAAAACTTGTTAGGGTAAAAAAAATTATGTTCTCATTATAGCAATTAGCCATAACAGTCGTCAGATAGAAATTTTTCGAGTTTTCGACACATTTATTTTGAATACACTGACATGTCGAACAATCACACGAGATATAAGTATACACGTTACACATGATTCATAGATTGATTAGTACAGAGTATAATAAAACGTCAAAATTCTTTCCATTCTTAGATAAATTTTTATAAATTAAAATCGTAGATGGACAGTCTTATGCTTCTGCATATAATTAATATTCTTTTACTTGCTTGAATAATTAAACGAAAATTAATTAATATAACTATATAACGTTAACAATAGGCAGTTATTTCAAACATATAATATCCTTTTGAAAAAAATATCATGAGTTGAAAGGAGAGATTTAGAATATTGATAAATAACAGACAAAAAGCGTAGAATGAACAACACAGACAAATACACACATGTATCATGACAGGCAGTATATTGTATGCAAGTTTAATAATTTTATTTGATTGATCACCGATCATTTTTTAGTATCATCAAGAATATATATATATCGTACTTGACGAATTCTTGTTTATTGTGCGGGTTGTTGGCTATGAATTTTGAGATTGGCAATCCACTCAGCCATGAAATTTATGTATACAAGAGGTCTGTTTTTTAAATTTAATAAAAGCAAGGACTCCACATATTTAAATTAATAAAAAATAATAATAACGGCTGTGGGAGTCAACGCAGTTATTTGTGCGATTATCTTATATTTATTTAGTTTATTACATAAACCTTGATTTGATTTCAACGAGTGCAATATAGAAAATTGACGCTTCGACTCTCTTTGAGCCATCCTCAGAAAGAATTATCCATAATAACAATTTCTTATTCCGCAATCAATTTCTTCAATTCAGTTTTTTCAAGAATTATCCATAATACAAGTTCTTATTCCGCAATCAATTTCTTCATGTAATGCGTAAGTTTCCCAATAGTTGGCAGACTATTAGAATCAATATAAGTGTCGCATTCCATTACATAAATAAAATACTTAGATAACAAAATAAAAGTTTTCGTAACAGACAGTCATACTAATAAAATAATGATAACTTTCGAGAATATCCCTTGCAATATATGTCTTGACACAACGGTTTCTAAGTGAAGTAATTCTTAGAATGGAGTCTTCACTTAAGTTCAGAAAAACGCAGTAATAAAAAAACAGACCTAATATTTGATAATGTTAAGAATGGTCTCATCTTACTACATAGTCTACACAATTTGCATATGGAAACGCTTGAAATATGACTTTGCGATTCATAATTCAGTTACATATTTTTTCACCGGAATATTTAATATTTTTCTGCTGAAGATGGCTCAAAACGGAGTCGAAACGTTCAAAATTAACTAAATTTATTTATATTTATATTATTATATATTATAATATATTCTTGCGTAATTTATTATTGTTCCAGTGCCGATTCCTAATGCCTCGTGAATTATTATTTATTGTTCTTTATTTTATATTATAGGGTAACTCCGATATATATACCTATCAAAAACTTAATTTATTAAGTATTATTTACTATATTTATAGTAAACGAACTATATCAGTAAAAACTTTGTACGGTCTACTACTATGAAAAAAATATTAGAAATTCGTAATATTTATTTTTCATATTAAAAAACCCTATTTTGAAACCCTTGTATTTTTGCCGTATATCCCATAGGAATGGCTACATAGGAGAGATGTATGGTTCATGAAAAATTTACAAACAATGCATATAAGTAAGACGTATAATGATACAATAACTTATAAAATGTGTTTATGAAGTTTTATTAAGGAATAAGAATGGTAAATATATATATGAAGTAATAAATAATAATAAATAATAAATAATTACAATCTTTCTACATATATTGCAAGTGTTATGAGATACATATTTCATATAATGCGTTTATTGCATTTAGTGCACTGAATTCAATCTGCACTTTGTATGCTTTGGGGATAAATCCCGCTCGCTAAAAATATATCTCAAACAGGTGAGATATACAAGACAATAAACTAAACAAAGAATACAAAAGCAAAATATTTGTATTTTGCTTTACTATTCCACTACACGTATGTATCGCGAAATAACCACTAAATCTTTTACATGCCCTACAATAATCATTTTATGTAGATTATAATTTATGATGGCGTTATTTTACAGACAAATCGATTCAACTCACAATAATTTCATTAATATTAATAGTAAGAAGCTGAAATCATAACATAATACTAATATAACATAAAGACATATGTCAGAGTAATTGCGGGAAAATTACCTCCACTATTCTATTTTTTCTGACTTGTGCGGCGTAAATCCCAGCGCGGCGTATTTGCCGGAGTTATCCTACATATATGTTTAAACTGTTTACTTATTTACTTGTTTTCTCTTTAATTATTATCATCCTAAAATTGTTATGTTATTTCGAAACGGTATATCTAATAAAAATCGTATAATAATATAATTTGCAATAAAATCTGATAAAAATTACGATTAAGATAAAAAAATAGCTCTTTTTCGCTCAAAATCCTGAATCCATGAGATCGCATGTTCCAAACGATTCGATTCCACGCGAATAACGAATACGCTTATTCGTTCAATTGCAGAATATTGGCTCTTCCGGTGGAAGAAGGGCAAAAGGTTCTTTCTGTGCGGCGTAATCAGTTGTGTGGTCCAGAGTGATTCACAATTTGCATACTTCACGGCACTGTACCAGCATGTACCATCCTCGAAGCACACTAGCTGCATCCTATAGAGGCAATTTCACTCGTTTTTCTGCGGCTACATCCCCATTTTCCTTTCTACCTTAACGCTATAATATGAAAGTCTCACGTTCAATTTTCAGGCCCGATATTTCTTTTCGCACGTTCATCCGTTATCGTATGTTATCACACAATGCTATGCATAAATTCTACATTTTTTTCACTGCACGGTGACCGCTAGCACGATATGGCATTTTCATTGAATATTTACGAATACACGAAGAGTATCACCTCGACACAATGGAATTTTTATTACAATAAAAAAAATGATATATCGATAAGTAGTGTTTAAGAAAAACGCTATATCTTGACCCAAAAGAGATGGATTTTCTTTACGGTTATTTAAATGTTCAATTTCTTAATTGAATTTTTAACGAAAACCTCTAGGCAATATTAATTTAAAATTCATAAGTATGCATTCCAAAAGGAGACGCGGATAAATAATTACAAGCGATGTTTTTAGGACATCGCGTGTACTACAATACAAACATACTTCATTGCAATAAATGAGATACAATTCGCTATTAACTACACTATAGCATTGTTACGAACACATAGTCCGGTAAATTAGAGTAATTGTGTAAATGCAATTTTACAGTCTATGGAACAATTTGCTTTTAATCCGAGCTACTAATTCACCAAGCGCCTAAAGCCTGAAGAGAGGATCTCCTCACAGCTAGTTTGTGGATGTTACGAGAACATGAAGTCGCATACATTGTCACGAATGCCACAAACGTCACGACGCCCTTCGCCCTCTCTCTACCTACCACCTCTCTCTACTTCGCCGACACCCCCTTATATATCGATCGTCAGCTATTTTCAGATTCAGGAACAACATTCGAACGTTAATTGTTCCATTTCACTCATTCTACCACAGAACAGCACGTGCAATCGGAGGATAGTCAGAACACATACCGCAGTAATCGTAGTGCACGCATAGTTTAAGAACTCTTCGACGAATTACCCACGTTATTGAGCGGTTTGTGTGAACAATGCGACAACGAGAGAATAGAGAACATATTTGGTATCCGACCAATTAATTCCGATTAGTATCGAGCTACATGGAATATGAAATATCAGAATGTGAGCGCAACAGTTATCGGATACGAGAGAGGAAACAAATGTTTGGGAAACATATTGAATGTAAATAATAATCTAGAAATTAATGCATTGCGTGTATGGTGCAAAAATAAACAAAAATAAGACCTGCATATTTTAGTACATTTATAATACGTTGATAATGCGAATAACAAATGTTTTCGATACAATGTTTCTTTAATCTGTTGTTCATTTGAAGGCAAACCGCATAAATTCTGATTTTACACTAACCTAACAATCCAAAGTAATTATTACCAATGGTGGTGCGGTTTGGTTACAATTTACATAGCGCGACGTTATTCAAATGTACGCGTGTATAAGCAAAAAGGTCTCAGCATTCGCATAATTTCGCACTTAATCTTGCAGTTGCTTACCACGATTGCGACAATGAAACTATTTATGACGCCGATTATTAGATTTTCTACTTCAGGGAAATCATTCTTACATATCAAGTTTCACGTAATTTTTCCGCGAGATGTTTCAACAACAATTCGTTCTTACGCGCATGTTAACGACATATATATATATATATATATATAATGCACCCCGATAAGCGGCATTAAATCGGACCAAACAAATCATGCAATAAAGCGCATTTCGTGAGCAAACAATGCGAATGAACGTATTAATTTGAGACTATCGCGAAATATCGTGTTATAAGCGAAAACAATCTCAATTCTAACGTCGTACATTTTTATTTATGGAATAAAAAATGCTCGTATATTTCCTTAAAAAAATTAACACAATGTCATGATTTATTTCGAGCTATAGTTAAATTAACTTTAAATTAATATAATTAATAAATTGTTAATTATATTAATTTAAAGTTAATTTAATTATAACTCGAAATAAGCCATGACATTGTGTTAATTGTTTATTTATATACGTAATCGCAAATCATTCGGCACTCGACAAAGATAAAGAGCACAAAAGTGTATCGCGTGTCCGAGGAAAATACTCTTTTAGAATAATATCAATTATCGTATATCAACTATTATCCCGTCCAAAGAAGAGAATACAGCTGTTTCTATTTTTCCTGTACGGAAATAATATTCCACTTTACAATATACAAAGAGCTTACCGTAGATAACACGAATAATAGAAAGAATAACAAGGTTCTACGGCGCAATTAAGTAAATGATATCCCACCGTTAGACAAAGGAAAATTAAACGGATTGCGCAATATACGTGCAGGTAGAATAGTGATATCAAATTGAAAGGGTACAATAAAGATGACCGTCATAAATAAGTGTTGTTTTACGAGGGAGTTGTCCAACAAAATAATTTTGTTGCTAGACGATTTTTCGCCGACAATTTTATTCAATGGCAGTCGATTAAACGACAAATTGGAAAGGATAATATTAATCGCGTGGAATAATTATCTGAGGGTACACGAAACACAATCCCATCCGACATCTTAATCGAGACGATCGACGCGATGTACTACGGTCCGATTTTATAATTAAATTCCTTTGGGAAATTCAACGGCTTTCGTAATCAGCACGTTCTCTTCCGCGCCTCCCTAATGCGAACGTGCTTCTCGATCCATATCTCCTTTTTTATCGATATCCCGAACGAGACGGATGAAATTTCACAGATTTCATCCACCGTACATTCACATTTCCCGAGTTTTTTCCCACGTGTAGACCGAGCGTTTCCATTCGACGTAGAGCGGACAAATCGCGCGATAATTCATTGCGTTCTCGTTCCCACTCTGTCGCGGAAGTAGCATTAGATTTTTGATTCGAACTTAAAGAATGATCTCGATCTTGTAATGTATTTTTCAGATCAAGATGGCACCACAATGGAGGAATTCGTCAATATAAGGACACGTCATACGAAGAGGCTAAATGAATGCGGAATTTTGTGAGTGGGATATGTTAATATACCGGGTACTCCGTCGTGCTTGAAATAGACGTCACGACGTAAATTCTTATCCTCCACGAGAATGTCCGACTTATGAGTGGCATTTTGCCGACGTTGGAAAAAGGACTTATCTTTCTCGTCTCATCGACAACAATTCTTGTAGAAACTTTCCGTCAGACTGAAAGAAAAGACTTTCCTCCAAGTTTTACAGATAATATATCCCGGGACCAGTTACGTTGTTCTTGAGGAATTTTCATGTCGATCCTGCGAGCGCGGAACGAACTTTCTTCCGACACGTTCTGGGAACTTCCTGGAAAGGTGCAACGCGATCTACCTTCTGTCTCTCACCACTTTTCTTTAAAAAGTGCTCTCGGTTATAAACGAACAATTTTATTCACACGATAATCGCGTTGAGATACAACACGTTCAATTGAAAATTAAGAAGATCACCTGAAGCGTTCACGGAATATCGAAGTGAAATTCTCAATTCGTTCTAATAGCACCGGGGAAGGATTGCGAGGTATGAGGAATGAAGAAAAACGCGCGAATCAGATGTATTTTAAAATTCTAGGTGCGTCGGACGACAGAAACGATGACTGACGTAATGTAACGGCGTACCAAGCGTAAGCGAAAATTCCGTGAACTCTCTTAAACGAAGATTCAGTTCCAGGTAATGTCAATGCTTAATTGAGTACGCGAAGCTAACGAAAGGTGTGTCCTTAACATCGCACGTGATCCGGCGAGAAGTTGACGATAACACGAATTTCCTGCTGCAGGAAGATTTTATTAGCGACGTGATGCGAAAGCTTTCGTTCACGTAATCGACCATAAAACATACAAAATCGTAAAAGATCGGCCTAGAACGTAACTTTTCCATTTGTGTAAGAAAGCTTAGCTGAGCTAATTGTACGATGCGTGATACAACGTACAATGAAAAGAACGCTGAGTAATGAGCAAGCAAAGTGAGAATGATGGAAGTAATCGCAAAATCTTGGTCTCTTTGAAAGTTCTCATCATACGACAGACCAGGCGGTACTTTCCTTCCAGGACAAAACGCGAAACAACGAATATACTCGCGAATTCCAGAGACAGTTTTCTTGATGCTCGGACGAGAAATTAATATGCAAAAACTGTTTCATCGTAAACCGACGAGCAAATTTCACGACAAAACATCAACTTTAATGATCATTAAACGAGACATAATGTTGGAGCAATGTCGAAAAGATTAAACACAAAACCTTCTCTTATAGACCAGAGAACAGTCTTTTTCTTTAACCGAGAGATTAAAGTAATCATTATCGATTTTTAATCTCGTCTCTGATTGTGCAAAAGGAGTCAAGCCGATACGAAAATTCGCTGCACTAACAACTACGTTTTCAAAAAAAGAATAATTATATTGAAGATTCGAATAATATCGACGGAAAAATTAAACACAAAACTCTTCTTATAGACCAGAAAACCATCAGTCTTTTCCTTTAACTGAGAGATTAGAATGATCATCATCGATTCCTGATCTCTGATTGTGCAAAAAGAAACAAATCGATACGCGAAAATTCGCTGTAGTAACGACTAGAAGAGAACAATTATATCGAGGCTTCGAATATCGATGAAAAAAAGTGTACTCATCTACGGCGAATAAGCCGCGAGGACAATGGAATCTCATTCGGTGGCAGCCGATCGGCGGTTTGGGAAACGATCGGATTTTGCGGAGAGCGTCCGTGCATGAAACGTAAGTGGAAGCGAGTTCGGACGTCGAGTCGAGAACTGTCAGTCGACAGTGTCACAACGTTACCCCACGATTTAATCGGTGAAAGCACATAGTAATTGTGCCAATATTGACGGACATGCCACCAAAACCGCGGTGGAAGTAACGAAATGTTTTGTCGCGTGAAAGTACATCGGTGCGTAATCGATAAGTGGTCGAAAGTACATCATACAAGAAATGGATAAGGGGATCAAATTAACGATTTCCTTAATCAAGCGACTATGACTTCTCCCCGCGAACGATTACAAAGAGTACGTGTTCATCCGCAAAATAGATTCATCCCGTGCGTCGCTGCGATTTTCCCAAGATCGATCAGACGGAAAGAAGCACGATTTGTCGATGCGCGATTCAACGCGATGTGATACGCCAGGATTAAAAGCTCGTGTTTTTCGCGCCGGCAGTTGACGCACTCTCACGAAAGATCGACCCTGATTGAGAGAATTGGTGACACCAGGCGAGCGTGAAACAGAATTTACGAGCAGTGGCAGCAGCGCGAATACGACCGATGGATGTTCCTCGGCTCTTCGATTTAGAAACTTACCTCGTGACGACGAAAAGAGAATGCAAAGAACTTGAAAATTGTCATGGTGCCTCGACTGTAACGTGCCCTTCTATCGCACGAGAACAAGTACGACGAAAATCTCGTACGACGGCGTTACGTCAGAGTTATGAAAGCTCGCCCGACTTGGTCGGTTGGTATGCGCGGTCGACAAGAATGTGTAAGTTACTTGCCTTGAAAGACGACAACCACGCCGGTTTCTACCTGTATCAAATTTCTATCCCTTAAATAAAGCGACAATTGAATTTTATGAGCACCGAAGTATTCCGAAAATATTCGGCTTTTGAAAGAGATAAATCAATGCAAACACCCCTGACGAATGATGATCCCAATATATTTGTCATAACTGTTAGAGATTATAAAAAAAAAAAATCAGTTCGAACCAAAAATTTGGCTCATCTCGGAGAGAAAAAAGAATAGCGAGTAACGGAAGTGTAAACGAGGGAATGAAGATTGTGCGCTCCGGGCGAAAGCTCAGCACACTTCAAGGCGAGATAAGAAAGACGCTGTGAGACACAAAATTGCAAACGGAAAGGCGGGTAGCGGTGGCGGTTGAATAGCAGGGTGAAAACGGCGACGGCTTTTCGCTTTTATACTAGCTTAACATAAGCGAAGGGAGACCGTGATATTCGTGATGCAGAGCCTCGACGACTTGATGACGTACAATTCCACGTCTCACCTCTGGAACGTGACAACCCTGTGGTTCGACAATGACACCTATCACAACGGTACCAATTACACGGATTTGGCGCCGCGGAATCAATTCGTGCTGCCGTGGTGGCGGCAGATGATTTGGACGCTTCTGTTCGCCGGCATGATCACCGTGGCGACCGGTGGCAATTTAATAGTGATATGGATCGTACTGGCGCACAGGCGGATGCGCACCGTCACCAATTACTTCCTGGTGAATCTCAGTATCGCGGACGCCATGGTATCCACCTTGAATGTCACCTTCAATTACACGTACATGCTCAACAGCCATTGGCCGTTTGGAACGCTCTACTGCAAGATTTCCCAATTCATCGCGGTTCTCACAATATGCGCCAGCGTCTTTACATTGATGGCGATATCCATTGATCGGTAAGTCCTTTCTTTTTTCTTCTCTCTTTTTTTTTTGGAATAATACGCTCTTGAAAATGAATTATGAAAGATAATACAGCATTATATCGCGATAGTCAATATTAATTAGATCAATATCGCTTAAGTTCTCCACCTACTATTATACTAGACGTGATGTTATCAAATCGTGATGTTATCATCAATGAACAAGAGATATATCCCATCAACGCTAATCGTCCTGCTTAAGCACGAATTATCGCTGATCCTTAGCTATATCAAATATAATAATCCCAAAGATAGTGGCTTCCTAACTTCCGTATGAACGCTATCTTTCTTCCCCTCGCTCAAGTATATTCTCACTTTTAGTTCACTAAAACTTCTGCTGAAACTCCACTTGGATCGATATTCGCTCCTTGAAAAATATATTTCCTTCTTCTGTTCATCTAGAGAAGTCCCCAGCGTGTATTAAAGTAAGTACAACGTGGGCGCGCCTTATATGACGGGATTTAAGAAGGGTTAATAGCGAAACGGAAGCAAGTCTCAAGCTGTAATGACGGGGATCAATCTGACGTCGAAAGTCAGCCAAGAAAAACGAGAAAGATAAACATTTACGATCTAGCGTCACCTCTCCTGCGATTAGACGAGGTGAAACTTTGTCACTAAGATCCAATTACATAGTCCAACAAATCTCAACTTCTTTATTTATGACTTAATCCAACTGTTATCAGTAGATATTGCAAACAAAAAGCTATTTTCATATATTTCTAACTATAATATATGACTGAATATGCTGAAGTATATTGATATATTGAATATAGGATTTTTAGTCCTCAAAAAGATATTTTAGTATCGGTTTGATTAACAAGATATTTATGTTAATCTATTCAGGCTAAACATTGATTAATTAAATGTGGTCTTTATTACGGAATAATTATTAATTATAAATCATTTATCGAATAATCTATAATTCAAAATTATAAAAGTTTATATATAAATTTTTGCAATAATTCGAATATTTTCAAATTTTGACATATTCCATTACATTGAATTTCATCACTTTGAATTTATTTAATTTTGATATCGAATTCGTTGAAAGATATCTGGAATCGTCAATGACCTAATTCACAGCTTTTCCGCAATAGGTTTCACATTATATTATATTTAGCTGTAAATAACAATACAACGATAAAACAGGCAAATAAGAATATTGTTATTGAATTTTTAAGAGTCCTTGACTGTTTTATATTATTACCTGTGAATAATTTACTAACCATAGCCGTATATTGAAAGTCCTAATAATATATTTAACAATTGATTGTAATAAAACTTCTTCAGCATATCGTAATTATAACATGACAAAATACGTGAAAATGGTCCCTTTTTGCAACTAAAGTTGCAAATTTTTCAAAATTGTGATTTAATGGAGCAATTTAGAAAACAAATTTGTGGTATTCAGCATCCAGAAAACTAAATTGACTGATCTTGTTTTAGTATTTGAAAAAAATTATTTTTTTGTTGAATAGTTATTAGTTATCTTATATAACGACGTATTCAATAATGGAAATGCATGGAGAAATGGGCAAATAGAATAAGAACATTTTTGCGATAATGTCGGAGAAGTGCAATTCAATCTGCGAGCTGGAAAATACCGGGCTAATTTTCCAAAGCGACTTCCCTCTTGAATTAACGCTATTCACAGAATTACATTCTCAACGGAATGCATAATTCACCGTCCTTTTTATCATCACCGCAAGCCCAATTATTCCTTTTTTTTCTTTTAATTCAATTATAATTAATCAGATCGGAAAAAAATGAATTCTCTCTTAGTTGAAGGAAGGAACTGTCTATTCAAAATAATCAAAACTGATGCAAAAAATCGTGAACTCTAAAGACATCAGAACTAATGCGATTGCATTGGTAACATTCTGAGTGACCTCTTAAATTCTCATAAATTTCGATTAAAAACTTAGTTACTTTTCAAACCAAACAATCTCAAAATCGATTACGATAAATTCACGTTCTGCGAAATGAATAATTGCTTCAAGGAACTTAAGTTCGAAAGCTGAATACAGAAAAACTGCTAGTCATAGAACATTGCTTTCTTCGAAAAGGAACGTATGCTCATTTCTTCTCAATTGTGCTCCAGAAAAAAAGCCATTATTCGAAGACAACATCCAGAGTCACGAATAACGTAGAATGATTAAAAGCTCGTTCTGCGAGAGATACTCTATATATTCAATGTTTTTTATATGTTCCCAAGAGTCCTTATCCTAAAATGACGATATACAATATTTCTCGAAGATTTAGACATTTTGCAAGCAACATTCCTCCGATTAAAAAAAAGAACATAAAAATGATAAAAATGATAAAAATTTCGATCGTCCGATGTCACCGACAGACGCTACGTGATATCGGAAGGTGCTCGGGTCGTAAATCCTAAAATTCGTTTTTATGCCAGGAATAGAACGCAGGAGGGATCGTCCGATGTCGATGGCAATCGCCGATAACCGCGAACAGCGCACGTCATACACCGATGGATTTATCGCATAGAACTAATTTTCGACGGATACATTAGAGGCTAATGCAAATATTACGCATATTATTGCTTGCGCGACAACGAGAAGCCCGACATTCCGCGGGCGATATCGTTACAAGGCTGTTTCCAAGTGACATTTCGTCCGCGGGGAAACACCAATGGAGCATTGCACTCGATCGGCTACAGGTATATTCCCTGATAAATGATAATATGCTTTATCGTGAACGAGGCAATCTGAGACCTCGACAATACACTATGGTATGATGGAAATAGGCAGAGAGAAGAGAGAGAGAGAGAGAAAATCTCTCTCACCAGAATGTAAGCATTGCGCCCATTGAGATAGAAATACTGGTATTGTAACCTGCTCGGATATCGTTTCGATCGATTTTCACTGGAAGCTTTTATCTAGATCATTAAATATATTACAGTGGAGCTTTATATACTACAACAAGCTTCGGTAAATGCGATGAAATTGAATGGATGCTTACACGATGCGCAGACAACGAATGTAAAGTGTTTCGGCGAAAATTTATTCCGATGAATTCGCGACAGAGACACCGAAGTGAAATCGAGTTTACAGCGTAGATTCTGCGGCAAATCCTTTTCAAATGAATTTTCACACGATTTTGTCGGCCGCACTCTGTAGAATCGATCGCGTCGGAAGCAGACATTATTGTAGATATAAAAAAAACTCAGAGATTGGATCGCCAGTTAATTTCTTCAGCACTCGATAACCCACGCAAAAATATTGCTGTTATCATTACCTACCAGCGTTGAGGTACATTGATCTGGTAATGCGAAGTACTACTAGGAGAAAGTCACTCTTGAAAGAAAAAGGCGATGGTGAATAAGACACAATTTTTTTTTATCGTAAGAAAGAAAACAGATAGAGTTGTCACAATTAATTTTTTTCATCCTAAAATTCCATAATTTTCAAATAAAATTTCATGATTTTCTCCGATTTTTAATAATATTAAAAAATTTTTCTGTACTTTCATTCTGATTTAGAAATCGTTAAATATTTTGTTGAGAGATCAATTTAACATAGTAATGTAAATTACTAATGCTACATTGCTTGCATTTTTAATTGTCAAGTTGAGTATAGTAGATATTTCGAAATTACGTAGGTAAATGATTTATGATATATGTATATTAAATTTCTTTAAAGCCAAGGATTTTTATTTTCAAGAAAATTTTACAAAATTCTCTGACCTTTCCTTAATTCTCTAACCGTTTTTTTTTCCATTTTTCTAACAATTTGATCCCTGATTTCCAATTTTGTGGCAATTATTTATTCTGGTAGGTAGTGTAAGGTAAAGCTCTCTCTCTCTCTCTCTCTCTCTCTCTCTCTCTCTCTCTCTCTCTCTCTCTCTGTCGTCATTTGAATTATTCTCACGTCGGGTATTTCTACAATGCGACAGGAAAACGCCTTCAAGGAAACGCCGACGAGAAAACGACTAGTTATAAAGGACCCCATTAAGTATCGCCATGAGAATAAGGGGAAAATCCCAATGAGAATAATCCTACGAAAGGAATCACAAATTATTTCACGAAGCACTTGACCTTGATGCAGCTACGACGAACATGAAACGAACTAATTAGGTTTTTGCGGTTAATGCTGTATCTCTATATATCTAGAAACTAGGAAACGTCCGTGCTTCGTCGAGCGACAGGTCATATTAAGGGTTGAAATATTAACCGCGAATAATTGCAGTACCTTTTTGCTTAATTCAGAATTTAGAACCTTAGCTAGATTGCAACAGAGCTCATTAAAATGCAAGTGTACGTCGAGAAGGATGTGTATAACGCATATTATTTTCACAAATTTTCTTACGAAATATTATTTTCAAATTTCATGATAATAAAATATACCTAATATCTCGCCCACATATAATAGAAAGATAATAGGTATCGATTTTCCGGACTATTTTTGCTTTAAACGCTGTCGAGAACAGACTTTTCTTTTCTATCATGCAATTCGTAAATTCGCCAGCAAAAGGTCTTCACTTAATATTTATCCCGAAAGGTTATCATCGAGAAAATGCTTAAGATGCTTCTCTTTATTCCAGAAAAGCTTTCCCTATTCGCTCGTCTCTTTTCATTATTGGTTGCATTATTCTTTTGCGCGTACAGGCGAACGTCTTATCCTGTTAAAACGTGATGGCATTCAATTTTCTACGGACAAAAATACATCCACACTTTCTGCACATTACACTGAACAGAAACGTATTTACGTTACATAATAAGACACAGCAACAGTATTGAAATGTTCGTCATCAAACGTTCAGGATCGGTAGCTTTGTTTTTATCAATACAGTAGTTTTATTATATCATCGTCAAGCAAAATCTCGTTTGCTTACTTTTACAGCAAATCTCATTTTCTTAAAAAACAGCAAAATGCTGTGATAAATACACTGTAACTCATAGTAAGCGGTGCGCACACTACGTAATTGCATTCTTAAAGAGGTATAGCATCAAAGAAACAGAAAGGAAGGAAGAGAAAGAGAAATGTATCACTTTAAATACGAGAAATGTATTCTTCTGAAGACTTCGCAACTGGAAATAAAATTCTGTTATTCAACAATACTTGACATGTGCAGGAACTACACGAAACCATGTAATATATGTATATATATAATATATATATAATTCATGTTTAAAGAATGCGCATTTCCAGATGTGACGTCATTATAACGTCTCTACGTATGTTTGACATCCATTATTCGCATGGGAAATATACGCAGTACGACGATGACGTTGACAGCGGGGTGCAGTTAGTTCCTTGCACGGTATGTCACGTACATGCTTCCGATACCAATTCAAACGAGAGCCATGTTGAAACAATGTCGCGTGATGGGTGCATTATCACCATCGCGAGCCGTACTTCCAAAGAGGAAGTACAGAATCCCAGGGAGGTTGCTTTGCCACGCGAGAAAATAAGAAACGCGAAACCTAGGGAAAAATATTCCTCTTCAATTCGACAATAACGTTTATCCGAAACGGCAACGAAAATAATGCAGTCTTACCTTCCCCAAGTGGATTCATATTATAATAGAAATTCAAAAGGAACTCAATGATATGTAGAACGGTAGTCTGTCTGAATCGGTCAGAACGTTTATGTTTTCGAGAAATGACGGGAGAACATCTCTGCTAAAGCAAATAAAGCCTGCAATATTGCTCTGGAAATCACTAAAAGAGCATTGAGGGTCGATAAAAATGATTCAATTAAAGGCCGAAATATAGCGTCACTAATGCCATCGTCGATGCATCGATAAAAGCGGTGCTTATTGATGACGCGTAGCAGATTGATTCACTCTATAAGGTAGAATATAAATTCACATTGATTCAATGTGATTTCCAATTCCGATTACGTATCTGTTATCGATTACTCATGGTCTTAGTAAAATCCTATTAGTTGTTAATCTTAATCTTAATTCTGTATCAACTCTGTCTAACATTCTATCAATTTTATTAACTTCATAAATTATTAATTCTATCAATATTAATTATCGTCATTATTGATTAACTGTCCATGTAGTATAATGTGCTATTGATAGCAAATTATCATTTAAATATTGAAAGCTTAATCAATAGAAAGCTTAATCAATAGAAATTCTAGCGAATGAGTAACTACGGGAAATGAAGGAAATAAATAAAGTAAATCTTTTACAAGTTTCATCTATTAGAACAAAGTAATCGATAGTGAATTCAGTGCGAATCTATGGTATATTTTCAACGCGACTAAATAGATATCCTAAATAAATATCGGCAGCAGCACGCCTGTTTCAAGCTTCGACGATAATCAACGTTCGACGAGTGAAAAATTTATGAACCTAGCTACAATCTAACAGCTCACCTCGAGTGCCTATACAACGATTGCAATAACGTGAACTATTACGCGCAAAGTGGAAACTCGATGATACCTAAAAATATCGTAGCGTTTCTTGAACGGAAATTCGATTGCGAAGAAGATACAAGCAAACCACGTGTCGATGCATCTACGACTCGAGTAGTCATCGAAGATTCAACAATACCAGCTTTATCACTCAAACTCGCGTTTGAAAGGTCAAACTCGGGTTCGATAGCGGCTATGTCGAAGACAGAGACATCGAGTGACGTTCGGACTTCATAACCGTTATCGGACGATGTGAAAAAGACGTCAAGTGCAATCAAGAGTTCTTCAACGGTATACCCAACTCCGTCCAAGCGGTCCAAGTCGGAACCTAACCGACTAGATCGCCGACCTTCTTCCCCAAAATGACGATGAATCACGATTCAATTTCCTCGATCGATCGTAGCGCAGATCCCATCTCGTGGGAATTGTCACCGGAACGTGAATCGATTATGGCAATCCAGGTCACTTTAAACGACGAAAGTCTGCAACGAAATGCAGTCTTGCACCAAGAGAACAAGGAACTGAGTGAGAAATCGCGTTAAGTTCAATCGACTAACGAGTACTGTCGCTTCAAACTTTAACGATCACTGTAACGGTTCTGCTAACGACCATCCAACAGCTGACTAACAAAATGACTAACAAAGTGATACTCGAGAAAACTTGGAATTTGAAGAAAGACACTCTTTAATCAAAGGAATGAATCAAGATAACAGCTGGAATATTTTTTATCTTTTTAATGCCGCGATACGCAATTAATTTCCTTTATCGAAGAATATAATACATACAAGTTTTAACTATACCTATCGCATTCATTTTCACAAGAAACGTTATCGGAATTGATAGACATTGAGAAGTATCTAACTATCGAAATCGATCCATTGAACTCATCCCAAACGGTTGTCGAAACTTTGTTGCGAATTGATACCGAACGTTACGCGTTTCCATGCATTAATCGAAGAGTTTATCCTGCAACGCTCCGTTGTTGTATTATATTCAGTTTTGCTCGTATCAGAAACGTGATCACGATATATAAACAATTGCCAAACGATACTCAGTGATCCAGCATCAGTTTGCAAGTGAATGTCGATCTCTCGTTGCTGGATTGTTTATAGCGAAAAGTTGGTTTGTCCGCGAGCGTTTCATAGAAGAGACAAGTTTGCAAATTGATTCCTATCTCTTGATGCGTCGACACATTGCGCCACATTGAATAGTTCACGAGTAAATTGACGAGCAATAGTTTTCGTCGATGGCAGTTTTTGACTCCCTCTTCAAATTAGGTTACGAAATCCTGGCAAAATTTTCACGTAGATATCTATCACGGAAGCTGATCAATTCTATGCAGAATAACACGGATTACAAAGTGTTGTATAACGCTTTTTAAAAATGAAGCTAGATTCTGTTGCCAAAATTAAAACGGCTGAGCAAAAAAGAAAGAGTATTGAATCGTTAATTAACACGTTCCATGTCGAACCAATTTAACCTTAATTGGACAGAAAGCATTAGTTACTTAATCGGGCAGTTCAAACTTCAGAAGCTCCCATTATTCTTTAAATAAAATTTGAAATAAAATATGCAAATTGCAATATCAAAAAACAATAGTATAATCTATATTTTTTAGTTCTAAAAATTAGAAAAAGATGAAGAGTAATTTAAGATTAATATCTACATTGGTGGAAACAGATAAAGGCTCGTTAAATCAATTAAAGCTTTAACGCCACAAAATATCTGAAAAAAATAAAAAAATAAAAAAGATCGCAAAATTGATGCTCTCTTTGAGAGGATCTTTGAGACCTCTCTAGTTAAGAATTATGACCAAACGTCTGTTTTTCGGTTCTCGATTTTAGAATCGAATTTTATGCCAAATGATACCTTATGATGAGATATTAATTACAAAAAAGTTTTACATTGATCATGTGATTAGTTTCAGAAATATAAAGCATTAAATAAAGCATTAAAGAGATCATCAACTATACTAAGAAAATGTGACAATGTTTTATAGCACGAATTTTTTTGTAAATCGGTACTTATGAGTTCTTTCTATAGTTGCTAACTATAAATCTGATATCAGATTTTAAAAATTCAATGGTGAATATAATATGGCGGATACAAACAACATACTTGAATCATTCGATCACTTCTATGGAAACTGTTAGGTTGTGGTTTCTTCGGCTCGCTGACGAATTTTCTATCACATTTTTGAAAGTAATCAATGATACTTTTTGAGTGGAAAAAGCAGTCTTTTGATTACTTTTTTATAAAAATCAAATTCAAGTTGATACCTTACATGACGCATAAATGACAACGTGATAGTTTTACTTGCTATATTTAGAAGCTGTTTCACTGTAAACGTGCTTTTTCATTACAGTTTCCATGATTCTTTATAACTACATACTATTACATCCAACAATATAACCTTACAGAAAAACTACAATTAGAGATAAAAATTATTAATTTTTTTCTCATAAAGTTCTAAAAATTTTTTTATCAACTTTTTAATATTGCATTTTTCTTATTGGCAACTATTTTTACCAACATGAAAAAATACCGTATTAAAAAATTCTAAAAAAATTCTCAGAACTTTATGAGAAGAAAATAAACAATTTTTGTCTCTTGCTGTTTTTCTGTAAAGTTAGTATAGTTAGCATTTGAATAAAAAATTATTGTTCAATATTCACTTCAAATCAGTATTCAATATTCACTTTTAGTAATTAATATCTTGTTAACTATTACGAAAATTGCAAAATAGCAGAGAACTTTTCGAACTTAATTTAGTCCGCTCTATCAATATAAAAGCGTTTAGCAAAAAATTAGGACACCTTGTATACGTATCCACGTATAATATAAAAATAAAAAATTTTATTTTTCATGACTACGTTTCTCCATATAGCCAAAATATCAAACGATCTGAACGGAAAGTTAAGAGGGTCACCGGTGCTCGAAATGTGTAACAATGAAACCATCGTCCAACAGACCGCAAAACAAATAAAATGCCGAGACAAGTTTGAGTTCGAGAAGTGAGATTTCGCTGTAAAAATCGATGTGGCTCTGGGTAATGAAGCGACGTTTACGAGCACTTTCGAAGAAAAATATGAACGAGGATCAACGTGCCAAAGATACGACAAAGTTTACCTCGTTGAACGCGAAAAGCGCCGATCAAACATAGCTTCGAACGGATTTGAACGGTTCGACAAGCAACGAAGAACAACAATACATCGGATATAACAACGAGCGACAATTTCAACGACAGTACTAGATCGACCGCACGCGTAAACATGGAAAATTCAATTGCTTCGTCTTCGTTGACATGAAATGCGGAATTATCAGACACTACGATAAAATCGTTATTTTCGCAAAATTTCAGTGAAAGAGGTAATTCAAACGATGGTTATGCGAATGTAAATACCACCTTAAATACCAACGTTAATAACGATCATAACTGGAATATTGGCATTTCATGAAAGCGAGCAACTCGCGGTTCAATCAAATGTTAGGAATGAATCACTTAAGCCAACTTCAGTCAGAGGATTGCAGGAAAACTGGGTAAATGTTCGAGTACCGCATCGCGGTACTCTGGCTTGCCAGAGATAATAGCCAATAAAATTGACGACGAAGCGCGAGCCTACACGAGTGGAAGGAAGTCAAATTTAAAATCGGAATCGTCAATTTCACCGTCGGATACAATCGCAGCTGCCAACGCGAATGCCAATGCCACCTTGAATCGCGAACAATAACCGCGAATCGTGCATGCTATTCGCCTCTACGTCAGTCATCCGTCCGGAAACAAAACTTCCGTAGAAATCTCCGTTAAAAAGGACGTTGCATCACGACGTGCATCAATAACCGGCAGCTCCGATCAACACGCAAACGTCGGCGACCGCAATGCAAATGTTGGCGTCAATCAAAACGTCGCGTATCGATACGGTCTGGAAACGACATGGTAAATTTCGACGTGAACAAAATGCGATACAAACTGTAAATATTCGGCGCAATATCAACAGAAATAGTGATGTCGCCATATTCTTCTTTTTCTTTATATGGCCAACATCTCCGCATACAGAATCAAAATGAGATAAATAGATACCTCCATATAGATACCTTCAATCTTCCATAGATTAGTCAAAAAGCCATAAAGAAAAGGAGGGAGAGAGAGATAACCAAAAAATCTTTTCATTTTTTTTGTGTAAGTGATTTTCAACATTCGATTTAGATATTCTAAACTCTTATTATTATTCTAAGCTTTGTGATATCTTAAAGGATTGCGGATTATTTTTAGTCAAGGCCTTAATTAAATTATCATTTACTGCACTTAGCCCATCAGAACTCACGCGTGTCTTACCTTCAACAGAGAAATTTTCATCATGGAACTTTGTAAATCAAAATTAGCACATGCAATCATTGAGACTATCTTCATTGTATATCACACATATCTTTTTTCAGATTTGAGCAGCGTTTTTATCTTTATGATAGTAATACAGCATAATGTGGCGAAAATATATCTTAATCTTTCATTTCTGATCCTTTATAACGAGTGTATCCTTTAATAACTTTAATACTTTTTTGTTATACGATGCGTTAATACATATAAGCTGTTAAGATTATGAATGCATTTGCTAAAATAAAAAAAGTATTCACATTTAAAGCGACATAATTTTAGTATAATATTGTTTTTGGTTATCTTTCTTATAACACCAGGGTTTATGAAACCCTACAACTTTGTCACGCTATATCTCTGGACTGAATATATATTTCTTAGCTCAAAATGTGTGAAATTTATACATCGAAGTCAGACAAAGACAGATAAATATGAATCAAATAAATAATATTTTATTTTAAATTAATTACAATGCTTCAAAGAAATTTTATTGCAAAAATTTGAAAAAAATGACTACTTTGAATAAAGAATTCTCAAATTTTTTAATTTAATGTTCAAGCAAAAATTTGAATTTTTTTAGTTGATTTGAACAAAAAAAATAGTATAATATGAATCGCTAAAAAAAATATAATTATTTGAATTATCGAAAATCGACATTTTTTAAAAATCTACTTTTAAGTTTACAATTAATAAATAAAATTTTATTATTTGAACAATATAAAAGAATAATAAAGTAAGTAGATAAAGGATTGTACATATTTAAATATTATTATAGTATGTATAATTAAGTTTATTAAGATTTAGTTTAGAGAATGATGCAACATTCGCTCGAAAACAATAAATCCGCCCCGAGCGATCTCCGAAAACTGACAGAAATTATAAAATTTCTACTATTTATTATATTGAAATATAATTCTTTTTAGTTCTACATTTTCGTGTATTTACTTTTATATCATCCGAAACTCAATAAATTTAATAAAAAAACGTATATTTAACCATATATTTAATAAGAAATGAAGAGTACCCAGAATGTCGAAAACTTACAAGCTAATCACATGTGAGTCTCTCTTTGAATTTTCGTGCATTCTCACATCGAGAATAACGCAAAAAAAACCTTGCAAGCTTATCACATCTATGGACAGTTAAAATTTTTTTTCAGCCTTAATCCGAGTCTTCAAAGTATATTATAAAAAAATTACAGTAATGTAAAAAATCGCAGGATACGTTGAATATCATAGGATTGATGCCACCATGTTGACAAACACGATAAAATCTTATGGTTAACCTAACAAAAATGCAAAATCATAACATACATTGAGTCGTCAATTCAGATTTATATTGTGATACTAAGGTCGTAAGTTATCGAGACTCGTATTTGACTAATCTTTTGAGACAAGAAATCGCATGTAAGCCAAGTTCTAAATCGAGTGTTGTAAGGACAGATTCTTGCGAAACCGCAAACGACGATTCTAAGCAACAGGACGTCTGAGTCTGATCCTCAAGCAGAAAATCAGATTAAACAAAACTACGCATCAGCGATGTCTAAGTAGACTCGAAGGCGAAAGCGACCGAACCTGTTGAATCGCAACCTGTTGCAGTGGCTAAACAATTCAAAACAATTAATTCCGCTGATTTATCATCGACCGTATATTAATAATATGTAATGCAGAGATCGACGAAAATGAAAAGATTACGAAAAGCCAAGAAACATGTAATAGATCCATCGAAAAACATCAACAGCACAATGGAAACATCGACAATCGGCGTAATCATCGCGACTACAGCGTCAATAGAATTTTCAATGGCATTATCTCCAAAATTACTCGATATCCTACAGAAATCTAATTTAATACTAAATTTATTACTGAAAGTAATTAATTATTAACTTATTTGGAATACTAAATAAATACTAACAACAGTGCTTTTAGTATTTAAAATAAATAATTAATTATATTATACTATTTTCCAGTATTGCAGTCAATATTAGATTGTTGTAAGGATGTTCAAATGATCTGCAAGATGTTCTGCGTCTTTTCACTTGATTATAGAAATTACATCTATTACATAGATCGATAAGTCAGTGTAAATAACTTGCTTTCAGTAACAGACACAGTACATAAATCATTACACCCTTGTTTGTCAATGTTAAACGAAATGAATACTGTGTAAAGCCCATCACACACATAAAATGACATAACCTGAATAGCATAAGACTATTGGATCAATGAGTATCTTATAATAAATCAATATGACTTTATGTCGGATGCTCATTGATTCAGCGGTCTTATATTATGCTTTCCCAACACACACCAAGTTACATGTAACGCACATGTTGGTATATAATTTCCCATTCAACAATATAACCCTCCCATTCCCATATAACTATAATATAACATGTATGTTATATTACACATGTACGTCACATGCAACTTGGTGTTTGCTGAATTTATATCATTATATGTAAAGCCTATTCTACAAGTGTACAAGGATAATTGTAAGTGATTGTATTTGTAAAAATTCACTAATCACAATCAAATAATCTTTTCATATTCGACTGTGGTTGGTCAATTTTTACAATTACAATCATTTACAACCACGCCTATCGTAAAATAGATTTAATGAGCCTTAAACTGTAAACTTAATGAAAAGTATATGCTATAAGGCAATAGAAAAAGGGAATAACAAATGATACTCGGAAACGTATATTTTAGTATATACAATTTCTGATAGGTTGAAATCTTTTATTCTCTGTTCCTATTACTTTTTTATGTTTAAGATTTTATTCTGTCTCTTGCTGGAAAGCAAGCACTAATAAAAATAAGCGGAAATGCAGACGCGAACTGCAACGTGAATTTTAATCAAAATACCGATAGCGCTCACCAACAATTGGGGAGGAGAAGTCGATTAAAATTCCGGTACCGTTCAAGGATCGATCGGTTTCAGCAAGCACAAGAGAATTCAAGACACAAGAGAAGTGTCTCGTCTTAAAGAGAATCCCGATTTCAACGTCGATCAGGATGTCAATGATTGTTGCGAATCAAACGCTACTCGTGCTATTGATAGCTCGCCGAAGTGAATTCGTGTTCAACTTGTCGAGAGCGTTGCTCGACCAAGTGTCAGTCTTGGAAATGAACGCAAACATCAACTATTATGTCGAGTTGAAGGTAAACGGAGACGTGAGCATCAATTTCCTGAACGTCCATCCGACTGTAGCGGGCGATACCTCTGATCTGAGATGGACGCCTTTAGCGTCACCGCAATCCACTTCCTCTGTACCAATTCACCAGCCATCGGCAGCACGTTTCCACTGTCGTACCAGTAACCCGAATCAAAAGGCTAATCTGAACGTGAGTTACAAAGCGAATTACAATGCGAGGCCGCAAATGGGAAACAGGAATATTCGCACGCGGATGAATCAACCGTTGATTTAGTCAGAGTACCGTTTGCTCGTCAACTCGGTACCGGGCGTTCTGGGACGCTGCCAGGTCGTCGAATATCAACGAGGACTACAATTGCGTAAGCTACAATTACATGCCAACGTCAACGCCGGACGTTAAAGCCGCGCCAACCCGGACGTCAACGCTAGCCGGCGCCGTCGGATTAAACCTCGACTAGCCGATAGTGAATCCGCGTCATCGATCAACGTCCTCACTTTACCAATAATAATAATCCGACGATGAGAGTGGACGCTATCGTGATTTTGACGAAGCGTTAAACGGCTTCCTAATAGAGCAGTTGACAACGAAGCGTGTACAGCAGCACGATACCAACTATAACTCCTTTGTGGACAGCAAGGTGAGTTACAATGTGAATTACGGCAATTGTCATCAAAGGGTGGAACAGTGGAGCGACGGGATGCTGTCACGCGGTGTTAAAATGGAAGAAAGGATGATACGAGAGTAGCACAATGGAAGATAAGAAACAGTTTGGTGGTAAGAAACTTCGAGGCAGGCAACCGCAGAATGCAAGAACTGATAACTTGGCTCAGGCGTTTTCGACGGGTTAATCTGCGTTGCTTAGTTCGGTCGAGATGAACGTTCGTCGCGACGGATTACAGTAACGAGGGATCCACGTCGGGCATGACGTGGCTTTGATAAAATATATATTGCACCGGCGAAGCAGCTATGAGTAGCCAAGGGGTTGCAGACTGTAAAACGTAATTCATGATTACGCTATAAGAAAACATCGTTGGCGAGAATAATGGATGATTAGTGAAGCGCAAATCTAATAAGGCAAAATCAATGCTGTGTATAATGTAGTGGTAATGCAAATCACGCTATATCAATTAAATTCTTGCACTCCAGTCTCGGAACGTTCAACGTAACTGTAACAATTACAAAAGAAGATAACGCAAAAGAAAAAAGAAATTTATCTTTTTATATTTATGTTTTTATATTTATGACAGTATATCGCAAAATTCTACCATATGATACTAAAAATATAATACAAAATTCTACAATATCATAGCAGAGGAGTGAATAAACCTGCAGCATGCGTGCCACTAGTGCCTAAAGAAGCTCTGTCAAAGAAAAATTAAACAAATAAAAAATGACATAGTAAAATAGCAATCGTACTTCATTAAAATCTATTTTTTACACTTGTGGTCTCTGGCTGCGTTCGTTTGTTTGTTTTCGTGCTAAAGATATTAAGCTGATATTTCATTGTTGTGTTTTTGTCATATATAATAAAAATTTTGAGTATATTAATAGTTATCATGTAACTTTTTTTAGAGAATTCTATCCAATAGCCAAAGAATAAAGAAAATGCTCTAAGCGCAAAAATAAATTAAACAAATGCAATCTCTGATTAATATTTTGGTTTACGATTTATAACGATTTATAATTTACTTTAAAACGAACATAAATGGAAGTAAAAGAAAGAATTTATTGTTTGTTAAACAGTAGAAGTCATTTTACTGTAATGTAAGAGAAGAAAGTATAAGTAAAATTATATACTTATAGTTTTTTTAGTTAATTTATAACAGAGAGTGGCACATAAAAAATATCAATAAAAATCTTTACAATGGCTAACCAGACAAAAAGATTGACCTTTGTTATAATATATTTGGCATACTAAATTGTAATATCAACACATAGATAATGATGTGATTTTACACCGCAAAAAGAACAAATAATCTAGTTGAGAATTTATACTCTGTGCTTATAGTCGATTTTCATTTTAAATTACATTTGAAGAGCATCTTCATTCTTGCGCTGAAAGAAATTCCTTTGACAGATTTACGCGTGTCATTCGAACGGCAAAGTACAAACAAGAAAATAAATAAAAAACCATGTTGTGCGACTTATTTCTAGAATAATATTGGAATTACAAAATTTATGATAATATCGTAGAAAAGTACACGGACTCGCATTAATCTCAGTTATTTATTTGCTCATCAAAACTTTCGTATCTCCTAAGTTTATCTCGAAAGGGGACGCAGGTTAATATTCTTTGTAATTTATTATCGTGGTGGTGTAATGGTTCGGAGGGGCCATGACCCAGGATCTTCGAAAACTGTCTCAAATTTTAACAAAGTATAGAATGGTGCATTCATATCATTTTTTACTCTGACAAAAGGTAACCCCTGGGAATTTTCGTAGCCCTCTTTCCTATGAATCGTTCCCACGTGCGGAAAACATGCAGGATATATGACAGCTACTTCTCTTTCAAGAACATATATCTATTTATCAACTTCCAATAAAGATCGTAAGCCTTATTAAAATTCAATATAAAACTTTAAGAAATATTTAACAATCGTCCCAGAGATGTCTCTCAAATTTATCTATATCATACAAAAAGGTGCGCAGCTGCATAATACAGAACGATTAAATATGTATATCCGGGACATGTGACGAATTGTTACAATATATTTATCCGCAAAAAAATTGGCCACTGTACATTACATGTACACTACACATTACACTACACCATTACATTTTATTTTGTGAATATGTATATCTTCATTTATAGAAAATTATAGGTATCAGATTAACCTGACAAATTAAAAATCTCTAATTATACATTTTAGGAATGTATAATTTCGAGATTAAAACAAAGCTGGTATTTTCTTTATATATTAAAGAACTCTTTGATGACCTTGATCTTGACATATATTATAGAAGTGAGGGTACTAATCAACTTTTCCTTACAAATTAATCGAACGGTCTCTTATAGTTTTTGAGATATATTTATATAAAATTCATTTTCAAAATTTCATTATTTTCTGTACATGATACCTTGTATATGATAAATAGTGTACATACGCATTATATATAGAATCAAAATTATTTCAAGGTAGTATTTACATTTTATTACTACTATTAACCTTGTTAATAGTCAGCTATCAGATATTAGTTATGCGTCGTTGAATCGTCAACATGCGTCTTTACGAGTTCCTCAATGTTATCGATGATAAACTTAAATTATTTGATTGATCATCGTGTTATTCGTGAAATGTTAAATTATCCACAATGTAATTATTGCGTTTCATTAACGCGTGATGTAAACAAATATAATATTTCATTGTCACTCTGTGTAATTCTTTAGGAAAAATTGTTTCAATATACTGATTAACTATTCAGTAACTGATGATATTTCACAGTATATTGAAACACCTTTTCTTAAAAAATATGTACAAGAAGGAAAGAAACGATGCTGTAACTTTAAAATAAATTATTTGGAACATAGTTTTCCAAAAGTCGTTTAAATCTTCAAACTATATATCGCTTATTTTTTTAACGATTAGACCACCATGATATACATTTTTAGAATAAGAACTTCAATTATTATCGAAAAAGTTATCGACTGGATAAATTTTTGTCGCGAGGTATTTTATTTAAGCACATAATTTATTATTTTATTCTCTCTCTTTTTTTCTCTCTCTATTACATTATTATTTTGTAGCTTTGTGTTGAATGGATCGATGTTAGCAGTGAGTCTCTTGAAGGAAAGGATAAAATTGTTGAAATAGACGAAGCGAAATTGAGAAAACAGAAATATAATAAAGGCCGCCTAGTTATTGGTCAATGGGTAACATTTGGAACAAGAATCTAAAAAATTATTTATTGAACCAGTTTCTAATCGTACTGCTGCTACTTTATTAAATGTAATTAAAAAATGGATTAAACTGGATACTACGATTATTTCTGATTATTGGAAATTATACAACTATTTGAAAAATGAGGATTATATTCATGAAACTGTGAATCACAAATATCATTTTGTCCAATTAGTGGAGCACACAGCCAGCATATGAGTGTAATACGAAACAATATTTCTTGATTTGACGTAAAAAAAGAACATTATATCAGTTATTTGAATTTATGTATATATAAAGAAGATTTGATTTTCATGAGCGTATTAATGGTTTTTGATATTATGGCTAAGTTATATTCATTATCAGACTAAAATCCATTTTATATTATAAAAAGTTGATATTTATTTTTTGATTTTTCTGCTCTGTTTCGTTACGTCCATATATATACTTTATCTATCGTACTCATATTATTCTCATTCATAGTAAGGCGGAAATTTAATAAATATATCCAATATATATTCTCTACCTTGCAGGGTCTGCCTAATTTTTTTGATATCTATTACTTTTAGTATATTGTAGATTCATTTATTTAATAAGGCGAAGATTTAATTTAATACATAAAATGTATGTGTATGTGAGCAGGTATACACCTAAGAGGATTGAACTGAACAATTATCTTATTTTATTAATAACTTGTTAATAATTTGTTAATAATGTTGATAAACAGTGATCAACTAAAATCTTTTAAACGTTACTCAAGATCATACGTTGCGAACATATGTCAAGATCGAGATTATCGAGATTTGTTTTTTATGATAAAGATTACTATTTTAATCTTTTATTTTTAAGGTAAGTATTAGTAAAATTGTACTTTAAATATCTTAGAAACTATAAGAGACCGCTGATTAATTTATAGAGAAAAATTAATTTATTAAGAAAAAGTTGATCAGTATCTTCACTTTTATAACATATATCAAGATCACGGTCATCGAATGCAATTAACAATAAGATAATTCAATTAACAATAAATTTAGCGAAATTTTGAAAAATTGTTTATAACAAATAATTTTCACAACTTTATGTAATTTTAAGTTACATATTATTCTTCAGATTTTGACCTTCAAAATAAAAAAATAATTTAATTTAATTTTATTATTATTATTATCTATTAATTATGTTAACTTTAAGCAAAGATACATTTTAATTTAAAGTACACTAAATCCACGAATACAGTTATGGAAATTTTGGGAATATCGATTAGAATTTAAAAAAAAATAAAAATGCGATTTAAAAAAATTATCTTTAACGTTTATATCTAGGTTTTAACAAATAGTTTTAAATTTTGATTTTGTATCATTTATGCAGAGATGGGAAATTACTTTTACCGTTACTTTTAAAACAATGATTTAGTAACGATGTTGCAATTTTTTATAACGATAACAATAACTAAAAGCTAAGGAAAAACTGAAAACTTTTAAAAAGTGAGATATCTAAAAAAGTAAATCATTAATTGTGATGCGCCGATTCGTTAAAAGTACCGAGGCGAAGCATCATAAGTAATAAATTACTTTTTTCAATAAATAATGCGTAATGATGACAAGTCACTTTTCAAAAATTTCCTAAACTTAATTTTTAATTAGTCATCGTTATCGTTATAAAATTGCAACATCGTTATCAAATCGTTATTTTAAGAAGAATGGCAAAAGTAACAGTAAAAATAACTTTCCATCCCTGCATTTATGTTTCATATTTTATGATGTCTATTAAAAAAATAAATTATTTTTATAATACGTAAAAATATCCAGTCTGAAAGGTCTATATATGTGAAAATCTAATGTGTAATCTTAAGATTAAAACTAGCCGAAGTAAGAAAAGCCACAGCGGATTAAAAGTAGTACGAGTAAGCGTATAAGTCGGACGTAAAGAGAGAGGTCAAGACTTTCCTCAATCCTTACTCTCGAGTAGATGATGACTGCGTCGTCGTACCGGAAAAAGTATGTGCAAGGAGTAAAAAAGGGCTCTGCAAGGAGTAAAAAGTAAAAAATCATTTTATTTCAGACGAATACGAAGCAAGTTGGTTACTGGTAAAAGCATCGAAAACCGTCTGTACTCCATATCGTAGCAACCTGACTTTGTGGATAATTCATGAAAAGCAAAAATGTTTTTTAGTCAACTTTCTCTCGACTCGACAAATGAATAGTTTCATCACACGAATAGTTTATCTCTGCAAAATCCTGATCCTTAATTTCGAGCGTTACGTACACGCGTTACAAATTAATGCTTTGTAGATAATTTAGGGAAAAAACAGTGTTCTGTGACGCTACTTTTTTCATCAATCGCTTGCTTTCTCATTGAAATTCCAATGAGTTTCCCAACTACATCGGATTTAATACGAGTACGCTTGTAAATTTACGAGTACATGCCGAAAACGGATGGCGTTAAATTAAAATCTTAAAAGTGAACAGCACGGAATAAAATCTTAGTGATAATATAATGCTCTCGTTTTAGGAATTCAAGTTGGTTTTGCGTAACATATATTTTATCTTTAAATTGATATTAACTTGGAATTAAATCATGAGCTTTAAATGAAAATTCTCGTGATACTATCAGACAAGGACCAAGCGTGCATCCGTACACGCATTACAGCCACGTAATGACGTTTATCTTGACGTTCATCTGTGGATTAACATTTGTGTAAGGGGCAAAAGCACATTGAGAAACGTCAAGGATATTTCCTTGATGTTTAATAACCATGCTAAAAGCGGAGAGTAAGACGCTGCTCCGTTCTACTTCTCTCTCTCTCTCTCTCTCTCTCTCTCTCTCTCTCTCTCTCTCTCTCGCTCTCTCTCTCTTGCTCTCTTATACCTTTGGCGGCAATAACGTTCCTACGAATTGTAACTGCATGCATATATACCTCGAAACGAGATTTGAGGTTGAGATACATCTTGTGCAAGACACGTCATTCATATTTTCCAAAATTCAACGAAAATCTTAAACACTTTCGAGAAACAGAATATTATCATTTCCAGAAGTTGATATTTCTATTGAAAAGTGTAAAATTATAAACACATTTTACAAAAATAAAAATTACAATTATTAATTTAAATTATGTTTCATACTTTTAATAGTCGACAATATTTCATAAAATAATGTTTTATCGCTCTGTCATTTTTCCTGAAAAGAAATATATATTATTTGAAAGACATTTTTACACGTATAAGATAGTCCGCATGAAATCGCGAAGGCAAAGGAAGAACAATAGGGATAGAGGTAAAAGCGGCGAAGGGAAGAAGTGACATGGCGAGAGAAATGCGATCGAACTTCGTTCAAAACTTTATCTTTGAGAATAGAATAGAGGAATTGAAACGTCGAATGTATGTATGGTAGCATTCCTTTCAAGCAAGATCAAACTCAGATCCGATCAGATCTCCACACGAAAGGCTGAAACTCTATTCGAAGGAACAATAATCCGTGCCCAGCTTTTGCGCTTCTACAACAGAAGGAACAAAAAGATGGAACGTAGCCTCGACTTGCCTCACAGTCTATACAAGGGCATTTTATTATCGATATTACGATCTTTATGACTGTAAACATCGTAAATACGCTCAAAATGTCATCTCAGGCGTAGATGCGTTTGTCTTTATAATATCCGCCTGTTGGAAACATGGCCCTTGAACGAATAGCCGAAGTGGGTCACAGCGAAACAAAAAAAATGTTTCTTTGTTCATTAATTTCACTACCATCTTGTTCTATTCCCCTAAGCAAAACCTTCTAGATTTCCACGTCGCTTATGCAACCATGACGACTCATAAATGTATTATTCTCTTCATGAGTCGCATTAATGCGCAGTCAAGAGGAAAATTCTGACTAGGATTTTACTCAAAATTACAAAGAGATTCATTTTAACGTTTTAATATTTTTTTCCACTTGAAAATAAAAATCGGTTAAAAATTCATCTGACATTTGATATATTGTTATTAAGACCATTAGAGAATTTATGCGATGGCTCGCATAATCATGGATTTAAATCCCCATCATTATCGTCATCATTATCCATCCTTCTCGCATTTCAACCGCTTGCCGTCGAAAACACGCAAGTATACCAAACCATTCCGTAAATAAAATTACCGTAAAATTTATGTTGACGTTATATAATGTTACACGACACATTAATAAGACGAAATAAGATGTTACACGATTTTATCTTCCGAGACTTCTCAAGAGAACGTGGCGGCCAAATACTGTCCCCGAAAGTGTAAAAACGGAACCGTTCATAATGGCATTTAAAGAGTAACCATAATTTCACGAGAAGGAGGACACGATGTGTCTAATGTACGACCATGAATTGACCTACATCGTCTCGCCAAATAATCTGTCTATTGGATATTAGAAAATGGATTTCGCGCAACTGCTTTCATCGTTTTTATTGTTTGAACGACGAATCGACATTCCTCCGCACGAACTTCCATTCGTCGAATTGCAGGAAGACACACCAGCAGTTTCCATTTTCTTCCTCCTAGCACCAATCTTTGCTCGCTTTCGGTAATACGAATTTTACAGTCGCGCAAACATGATTTCACTATCGCGACCATAACATTATGATATCGTTAGGTCTTTTATTGCATCTCTTTCGCGTTTTTCTCGTTTGAGATATTTTTGCCCGCGCATGCTCTCCGCTCTCGTTTCATCTCAGAGAAAAAAGCTGACGCTGCGTGTGCCTGATCTATTACTCTCCACGATGTAGCCTGCCCTTATCATCCGGACTTTATGATGAAAAACGTCGTCTGAGATTCCGACACCGTAGATGCTCCGCAACTCTCAGAGTATAATTCTATTTTGATAAAAATAATAATATATTTCGACATTTTAAGTAATATGGATTGTATTATTGGTTTCATATCCGTAACAAGCTTATTTTTCAATCGTACAATAACATTTTAAAATACAAAAATCTTTTTAAATAAAATGTTTTAGATTGTATTTTAATCTTTTTTTTTTTATCAAATATTGATTTAATTCATAATCAAGAATACTAATCGTTTTAACTATATAGACTGTTCTTATGACCAAATTCTTTATTTATTGGACCAGAATTCTAATTATTTATAATTATAATTTATAATTAAATATGGACTTGTTTTAGGTACATGGCCATCGTGAATCCTTTGAAACCACGTATGGGGAAAAAGGCGACGTTGTGCGTTGCAATCATAATTTGGATCATCGCGGCAATTTTATCTTTACCGATGTTACTTTTCTACACCACGTACACTCAGAACTTCATGAATGGCGAAATCCGCGTCGTCTGCTACAGCGATTGGCCGAACACAGACGATAATGGACTCAGCTACGATGAATATTTGTAAGCCAAACGTTTTAATAATGAATACATACTATATTTATAAAATTTATTCCTTAATTATTTCTATATATTTGCATTCGTCTTTCACAAAAATTCACAATTTCCCTAATCTAATCGATTTGTTTCTATTATTATTATTATTATTGTGCAGATATAAGTAAGGCTTCTTTATTTCAATTTTGATCGAATACTAAACAGTAACGTGTTTAAGATCGTCTGAATACCTCGCAAAAATCCACAATGCGTTCGCGTATACAATATAAGTTATTGTAGTTAAACATAATTACATTCGCGTTTTTTATAGCGTACAATTAAGTCGCGAAAGATAAAAGCGTCACTTTCCGAAGACCCATAAAAGTGTCGTTACCTCATATACACATACAAATCCACGCAATACTATTACACCGTTTATAATTTACGATCGTTAAACGATTGCGCCTGCCGGTCATGACCAATTGCAATTGGTTTGTCTCTCACGTACATGAATGTGTCTTGCAGTGTGTGCCATGCATATTGCGCTGTCCTAATGAGTCTCTCATTTTACTATGAAGTGTTTCCAGGTACTGCGATAAGAGACGCGATAAACCGAGCTAATAATACCTTCAATTCGATGCATCGTAAATGTATCGCGTGCCTTCAAAATACTTACTCCAATCACGCGCGATTAAATCTTTCAACCTTTGATCGGATTGTAATTACAGATGAAAATCTGAATTGTGTTCCACATTTGCGTCCGCTTCGTACGATCGTCCATTAAGATAAGTCCGCGAAAACGTACTCGCCGAGATAACGTATTCGCTCCGGAGCGTGTGCTGTTTCCTAATTGAAAGATTCAGACAGTATACCCAAAACTCGGTGCTATCATGCTATCGTGCATAGCACGACATGTAAAATCACTTAAATCACGCATAGGCGACGCCCATAGTACGATAGGAGAATTCTAATCCTGATATAAATGACGTTTTGAACAGTTGTTCCCAAAATAACTTATGTTTAATCCAAGTTCGCGTGATTCTATCCATCGTTCTATAATCTCTAGCCTAAGAATCTCTTCTATTCTGTGATTAGAAGATTCGCACGACACGAAGCTTTCCCATATTTCGCCCCTCTCCTCTTTACTTATTCGAAGCGTAACAAGAGTATAGTTCCAAAGCACATTTCTTCATCAATAGCTCGATATAAAAGTATTTATTAAATTAATTTTTCGAAATTTTATACATACATCAATTATAAGCTTATAATTAGTACGCTTAGTATAACAACAAAGCGATACATATCGACAAATAATATCGTTTAAAGAAATGGGAAAATTTATGTTACTACATGTAAAATTCATTATAAGCCACACCTTACAAAGGTGTGGTTTATAATGCAATTATATAACGATAATATTCTATAATTATCATACATTGCTTCAAGCGTGTTAAATTAATGAAGATTAATTGCGGTCGTTCTGAAATTATCAGGACTGTAAATAATGACTGTAAATAATAAGAATAAATGAAACAAATATTGCATACATAAATAAGAAATACAATATTTATTTTTACATCTATTCTTTACATATCAAGTTATTTGGAAAAAAGAAAAGTTAATCACAAAAAAAGTAAAAAATTTAAAAATGGAGAAAAAATTAAAAATAAGGATTTTTTTTTATTTCGAATTAGTCATCCAAATTTATATATTATTTTACACATATATTATTTTAAGAACATTCATAACCATTATGAATTAATGCTAAACGTTTATCGTCCATGACAACTTATCTGCTCTAGAATGTGCACAATTTTATTAAATGCGATTTCGTATTTGAGTCAATCTACATATAATCTTATATAATATAATCTTATATAATATAAGATTAGCTTACTTTTCCTCGATATTCTTAAAATTTTTCGAATATATTTTCTTCTTTCGGGCGATATGTTTCCAAGCATAATCTAATCCTCGCGTAATCCAAATTTGTATAAATATCAGTATTATTGTAGCGGAAACAAATTTGTACAAATATTAGTATCATTGTAACAAATAACGCCATTCATCGTTTCTCGAATATTCTGCTTTGCTACTGGATTTGCTCATTCACCACTGTCGAAAGCCGACGATTAAAGCTTTTACGGACCTCCACAATTTAAATTCGCATAAAGTATTCTAAATTGGAACTACGCGAGTATAATCTGATGAATTTATGCATCAGTAGTTTTTATTCGTTCGGTATAAACACCGGTTTTCCAAGCGTAACGTGGAATCGGAAATTTCGATTGTTGTATAATAGCTTGCGACACCTCGTAATCTGATTGCAGCGAACGCGATAATCCATTGATCAATTCATTATCGTTTGTTAATAATCCTAATGCTAAGTGCGTTTCAACGTCCTCATCATGACGAGCTGAATGCTCCGTTAGAAAATTAACAGCCGTTAGCATCGCTTTCGGATTGTCATAATTAACATAATTAATGCATGTAAATAGGATTATATCCGCAAAAATTACGGTGTTGGCCACTAACGATAAAAACACGAGATTTTTGCTTGATAATTTACTATGTCTCTTAGACTTTTAATGCAAATTAAACTAATTGGCTGCGTAATAAATGATTACATTTTCTTTCTTTCTTAAAATACCGTTCGCGCAATACTCTAATAAACTTTTAAAAACTCGTAAACTTACTTTAAAATTCCGCTTGCACTCTATCTTAAATTCCGACGAAAGTTTGTAACATATATATTGTGTGTAATTTATTTAACTGTTCCCTCTCCATAAATTTCACATTGCAAGTCGTTATATCCGGCTACTAAAGGTTAACGACAATTACATGATTATCATTAGCCACGTACGTACCTACATGTAAATGATTACACACGAGTTTTCATGTTCGAAACGTGAGTTCAATTTAACTCACCTGTCCAATTACGACTTGATAATGCCATCAATAACTTGATCAACAAACAACATCAAACATGCACATTAGTCGGTTCATTAAGTCTAATAATATGTGCACTCGCATAATATCAGCCACCATGACTGGTGCATCATGGCCGAATCGGCCATGTATTATTTTCATTCGGCGTTGAATTGGCACATATGAATTTAGCATGCACAAAGAAGTTACGCGCCACGATACTTCTGAATAAAAATGTGCCCGCAAGACCGCGATATCATGTTATTTTCATTCTCCCTTTGAGCATAACGTCATTGCCTTTCGCATCATCCAATGTAAATTTATGTTGAAAGTGCTATACACGAATGTAACACCTACGACTCCTCAAATATCAGTTAAATTTGATTGTCTAAACCACAAATGAGGTGAAACGTACGTGCAATTGCGAAATATCCGCATGTGTGATGAATTTCATAATAATAGATTTATTAATAAATCAATCGCTTTCGATTATAATAATTCTAAAATCGACGTTTCAAAAACCTGTGTTAGTCTATTTTCGGATTTCCATTTTTAATTTTCGATTTTAAGAGAATGTAATTAAATCTGAAATTCATTTCTGTTAAAGAAAAGTAAAATTAACTAGGAAGAAAAGTGAAATTAACTGGAAAAAATAAAATCTTTCTTGTCTGTTTAAATCTTTTAAAACTGTTAAAGCACGGAGGTAGCACTTTAAGGTTTGATGTCAACTTAATAATGAAGCCTTGAGCACTCTCTATAGAACAGAAAGATTTAGTTTCCTTAAAGAATCTTAGAAGAAAGTACGCGATTCCTGAAACACTTCGTAGAATAGATATCGATGCTCGATATTACGCCAAGTAAATTTGTTCTTATGAGTAGGCGATATAAATTTAATTGACTTTCAGGTACAACGTTATCTTCATGATATTGACATACTTTTTACCAATCGGATCCATGACGTTTACTTATGCCAGGGTCGGCCTGGAATTGTGGGGCTCGCAAAGCATTGGAGAGGCCACAGCCAGACAACTCGAAAACATTCGGAGCAAACGGAGGGTATGTATAAAATGAATTAATATCCGCACATAGTTTAGACTGAAATTGCTTTCGTCTCACGATCGAAAGATGATTTAAAACGAAAAGGCACGTATGTGACATGAAAGTATTTACGCGATTAAGTTCTTCTCTCTCCCTCTTTTTCTCTCTCCCTATTTTTTTTTTCATCTCAACAATAGATAATATTTAATCAGAAAGGGAATAAAATCATTGCTTTTAAATACTTCATGAACGAAGAAATGGATGTTAATAAACTTCATAAACTCATGTTGGAAATTGTTACACACTTCTTGTGTCTTTCGATGACGTTTAAGTAATTAAAGTGCAGTGTCGTGTCAGTACTTGTAACGTATTTACACGAAGTGATGCAACTGATTGTGAGTAATCTCGTGCACGTTCTTTATCTTACTCTCTCTCACCCAGTCAAAACCGATATACGAACTATTTCAATTAATTAAGTTTAGATGGAACTTTAGACAATTTCAGTTCACGTTCTAGTCTTTTGTTCGTTGCCGTAACATGCTGAGAAAGAAATAAATATTGCCTCACTTCCCTTAGAAGATGCTAAATAAATCATAAATATTTCATATTCACAAAAGGAATTCTGTAATTATTACAACAGTGCATCTTACGTCTAATTATCTCGTCAATCAATTCAATATCCGTTGAATATCCATTGAAAATAGCATTACACGTTTATTAGCACATTGCACAGCAAGAAACTATCGATAGTAATCATATAATGCATTTCATAGTTATTCCCTTCAATATTTTCAAAATTTTTAATGAAAAATTATTGGCAGTTGATTTTTGCGTGAATACCCTCCCTTAAATGTTCAGGATCATATCCTAGATAATATTTGTTAAGTTCAAGGCCACACATTGGAAATTATTTCTCTTATTTTCATTTTTATACTAAAAATTCATTTTTACGTAAAAAATGAAAATAAGAGGAACAATCTCCAATAATCTTGATTTCGATAAATATTATTCAGGACATAATTCTAAACAACATTCAAAAGGTTTTAGTCGTCGGCTAATATCTCTTTATGCAACCTTTAAACAATTATTCAAGATCACCAAAAGATAGTCCTTCATAACCCCTACAACTTTTATTGGAGTCATTTTCCCTGAAAGTGCGTACTTTTGGAGATTATAGGAAGGTCCTATTCTTTTCGAATACCCTGTATAATATTTGTAATATACAGTTATAAGAGCAACACTGAGAAACAGTTTTAAATTTTAGTTATTTAGAGTGGGCCAATTAATTACAATTAGACGATTAATGATATGAGTATGCTATTTATATAGCATTTCATCCTTGTTGATTATCAAATATCTATACAACGATAAATAATGCTCACGTGAATCGAACTGCGACCAAGGATTATATTTATATTATATTTACATTATACAAAGAAAATATTAAAGTACATAAAAAATACAATGTTAAGTACACGGACATTGAAAAAATAAAAATTTATTTTTCAAAAAAAACTTTATAACAATGAGAAAAGTTTAACTTTTTGACTTATATTTTTCCTATATATTACATGAAAGATATCCAACAAATTAAAATATGGATTTTACGATCTAATTATTTGTCAAATTTTTTTTCAAAAAAATGGAAAAAAAAATTTTTTTATTAATTTATTTTTACACTGTTAAATTCAGCATTAAAAATAACATAAAAGTACATATTTTCAAAATTTTTAATGAAAGATTATTAGTAGTTAATTTTTGCGTGAATGCCATACCTTAATGCAATTATTATTATAGATTATTATAAATTATATATGTTTTCGGAGAAGAGACATATAGCATCTGCCATTTACGAATATTAGGAAGGTTGCGTGTTAATTATGGCAAATGATGTAAACCTATATCAACTGCAAATGTGAACAATGCTACATAATCGACTAATACACATACATCAAATTCAGAAATTCAGAGAATACGCATATAAACGGCATTAAGATTCATATAAAACGATAATATTCAGCAGCTGATGATATTGCCTTTATCCAACCCTCATAAACTCGGCTTATCAGCTCCGTTTTAGTAGCTGCGGGGAATCCAATGATTTTCTTCTCTTATGAATAACATCAGCGATTCTCCAATAATATCCATAGCAACGAGATCCATAGTTACACGCAAAAAATCCGAAATACATCTTTGTCTTTTCTTATCATAATAAATCATTATGGTAATTTTTACTGCCTGTATGATGAATGTATGCGCAGACTTTCAGATCGCGAAGACCTTTTATAGCTAAAACCAAGTACCCATTTTACCGCGCTGGCAGAAAAATTATACAATAGATGTACAGAATGTTCAGAGTTCAGAGTTCAGAGATAAGATACACAATTTTTTGGATGTAGACTGAATATGAAAGTAGAAATTTTACTGTAATAGTAAGGACAATAAAATTAATTTCAAGCATCATACATTTTTCGCAAACATCTACAAGCATTTTAAAAAGTTGTATCTCAATGTTACTAATAATTTTTTTCTGTTTTCCTTTCGTCCAATTTTCTTCACTGCGAAATGAAAAAAATGTGATTACAACGCAACGATGCTTCATTCGATTTGAGTATGAAAGCGTCCGCTGAAAAATGTCTTCCTAATTAGTCTTAAACGCAATGTGCAATGACTATTTGCAAGCTTAACGAGCAAAGATCGCAAGTGTACGTGAGATATTCCGAGTCATTATCCTGCTACCATGAATCTCAGAGAAGGCAGCTCAAATCTAAAGTCTGGTCATAATTCATAATTAGACGAGTCCCGGTTTGCATCTTCATGGGCTTCCATTTCCGACACTTAGACTTTAACTCTCTCAACTTTCGGTCAATAAAGTTTGAGAGGAAAGTCATCTATCCTCTACAGACAGTAACACACTGGAGTGCTTAGTTGATTTTTGACCACAGAAAAAGAGAAAAAGAGAAAAAGGGAAGAGAAGTGGCCTCCGGGGGATGATCCCTTTGTTTCAGAGAAAAAAATGTGTATTTTAACATGTTAGTGATACATGCCGGATATCGATTGCCTATAAAAGCGTTTATTGTCTACTATCGTTTGTGATCTGTGTTTCGAACGGAGTGAAAAATGATTAGATATAAGTTTCCATTTTTCGGTCAACGCTGCCTCTATTTTATTCTTGCAAATATTGCAAGAATAAAAGCTGCAACTTTTTAAATAGGATATGATAAATTATGTGAAATAGTGATAAATGTAATAAATGTTTTTTTAATATTTAAATTTTGCACGATAATATATATATATATATATA
>NW_011627125.1:2133779-2158182 GCF_000204515.1 Acromyrmex echinatior | reverse complement strand
TAATAGAAACATGTACAATTTAAAAACATTTGATACTAATTCAAAAAATTATTAAATTATAATTATTGATTAATTATTAAACTGAATTTTATATAGTTACATTCTTTTTTATACTCTTCAAAGAAATGTTTAATATTAGAAATTACATTGGCACTGACTTTCCTGAAATTTACGTCTATTACAAAAACATAATTGTAGTAATTAATCATTGTAACAACCTTGCCTTTTAAGTACTCAAAGACACTAAAGTGTAATAAAAATAATAAAATTATAAAATTCAGTTTAATAATTGAAAACAGTAAAGCCACGACTTAACCTATCATTTGAATTTTAATTGCTCAGCTTTCTATCTTTAAAGAAATTCAATTTTTTATTAAAAATTACTTATTTTGAGTACTAAATAACAGTGCTTTTATAACTCAAAATAAATAATTAATCATTACTTTTCAATATTAAATTTCTTTAAGCATTGCTTTTAGTTATGATTTAGATTTCGAAGTCTATTCTAAGTCTTATTTGCTCATAGTGTACGAATAAAGTAATAACTTAATTCTATTCATTGTTTAAAAACATTACTATAATATAAAAGTTATATTTGAAAATATTATTATATAAAATAATCCCAAAATATAGGAAGCAAGAATTTTATGTTACAATGCATAATTTGATCAAAATGTTAAATACACGATCATAAAACACTTCTCAATACTCTGTTTTAAACAATCTATAAAATTTCTTCACTACTATAATTCTTCTTAATTAATAAAAGAAAGAAATAACGCATCTACATTTAATTAAACGCGGAGGATTGTAACGATAATTAGTAGAATCTAGTTAAGCGGGTCTCCTCGATATATTCAAGTAGAGATTGGATTTCGATTAAATGACAAAAGACGTCTGCTCTATCTCGTCGCGTAATACGAGTATAGAATATGTAGTTTTAGTCTACAATAATTGGACAAATGATCCGTACCTGTAGACTGTCGTAACAGACTTTTGCATAACATATAGGGGAGACCGGGGTCAGTTGAATATAGGTAAGTAGAATAATCGAGGTTACATTAAAAACAAAAACGCGAGACATGCGTAAACGTGTCTGAGCACGCAACAGCAACTGCCGCTAAGTCTGCTGTAACATCTTGTTGCGAACACATCTATGATAGAAGTTATACCACAATTTTAAAAAATCGTACTAAGTAAATATTTTTATTGTTAAAGTTTTGGTTTTACTATTGTATATGATTGTCTGAGATATTTGATTTTTATTTAGATAGTTCTTACTTAATAAAGTCCAACAGATTTTTTTGTCTATGTGTCTCCGTTATCGTATTATTATCGTATATTGTTAATATTTTTAAAAAATGAATGAATGGGGATAGTAGACTAACAGCATGGAACTGTATGACTTATTTAGTGACGATTCTTATAATACTTACTCAAAATTTTATTCCTTTAAAGAGGTTTTCCTCAGTGATAAATATTATAAGTTTAGTTTCCTCATGTCCAATCTCGAAAAGACTTATTCGACGTGTTTTTGCACGAAATGAACAAATTACAAAAAGAAGTATTGCTTGCCCTGCGAATGTTTGTGTTTAAAATATAATTTTATAAAAGTTTTATTAATATGTAACCAAAGATGTAGCTTAAAATACATTAATCTTTATTTTAATAATCTTAATCGAATTACTCCGGGGTTAGTTGAATCAGATGGAATGCATTAGAAAAACGCATTTTTTTCATATTAGTTATCAGTTTCCCCTTATTATTAAAATATTATTAAGTAGTCAAATATATGTAGTAACTGGTGTAGAATTCCTTTTTTTTATAAATCTCAATTTTGTCTGTAAAAATTCGAAACTGAAAAATGAGTCTATTAGCCCCGGTCTTCCCTAATGCATAAGAGAATCAACCAATCAGAATATTTCCTTTCCTTCCATTTTACGGAAAAAAGGAATTTTAATTGGTTGATTTTTTTATGCACTATGCATTGTGCGTTATGCAAAAGTTTGTGCTGCGACTTTTATCGACATTGTAATTACTGCGATGAAAATGTTATGGCTTCAGTTGACGCGCACATAATTCCTATTTATGCTATTCTGTGAAGAGATATTCTCAATATCTTTCTTTTTTTTTTGCATCTTCGGAAAATTTCTCGTTAGGTTTCGTTTTATTCAAAAATTTATTCAAAAGAGTGCTTTACTCAGCGCTATTCGGTTTACAAATTACACAAACGCCCTTCGAGTTAGATTTACATACGAATGGAGCAAAGCCAAAGCCGTCAAACGCAAACCTTCAGTTCATTATACGGCTGTTATATTTTTCTCGCGTTTCTCAGTAACTATAGACGCGCTCTTCAAAATTTAAAAAGCTATTTACGATGCGAAATTTTAAATGCATGCAAAGTGCGGTGCGCGTGAAACATAAACCTGTAGAGGTAAAGTATTTAAACTCTTCGGAGTGTCGCTCTTGAACTTAAAGCGTAAATACATTTAGAATACATTTACGTATACCTGTAACTCTTGCAATAACCTTCGCAAAGTTATATTTTGTTTCACGTGTCTATACACCTTATTAAAAATAAGAAAAAAAGAAAATAGATAGAATGAAATTATGATGAGCAAAAAATTTTCTATGAAATATTTAATTTAGAGAAGAGAGAATATAAAATTTTTATTTAAATTTCGTTACGATATTCCTTTCTCATGAACAATGAAAATAGAGGAAAAGCAAGATATTTATGTAAAATAAAAATGAAAATAAATTTTAAAAATAGGGAAGACAATAGAAAAAAATTGTAGAAAAGTCTACATTACTTTATATATCTTTTCTTCTCAGATATTTTTTAAAAATAAAATTTAAAATCAGTGTTTTCAAGATTAAATATTAATTATATGTACTGATACACAGAATTCAACAAAATTATTTTTAAATCTATATGTAGCTCATTTTTTTATACTTTAGCAAATTGTTTCTGTCTCTTCCTTAATATAATAAAAAAATATTCTATTATCAAATAGTATATTCAATCATTTATTTAATAGAAAATAATAGTAAATTACTAATTTTATTTTTTTTTAATAAATAAAGCAGTTTTATGTTTTAATTTTTTATAACTCGTCTATATTCATCGTTTTGACTTTATATCGTTTAAAATAATACATTTATAGTACATGCTCCAATTATATGATATAATCATCATATATACAATATCGCGAAATATTCTATAACATATTCGTGCAATAGATATTTTAATGACGTCGAGTTTCACGAGTGTAATCATTAACTTCTTATGTTCAATTTAGTATCTTTAATGGAAATGTAACTATTGAACGGTTTTGTCTTATATAAGATATGAGACTTTATTTTGAGCATTTCATTTAATGCATTTTTTAGACAAAATTCATATCCTATAATTAGGATTAAATTAACTCATCATAATTTCATGCTATCTATTTTCTTTTTTCTTATTTTTAATAAGTTGAGCAATAATCTAATAAAAAGTTAAATTCTATGATAATCTACTTAAACAAAATTTTATGATAAAAAATTAATTAAATAAAATGTACGTCTTCATGATGTCCGCATTTATCTTTCTTGAAAATCTTACCAATTTCTATATAAAATATTCAATAATGCTTATATACTTTTAAGATTAAATATTTGCAATAATTTCTTCCTTTCTGAAGATATAATAGATACAATTTTTATAAAATCTTTATAAGATGTTCACTTATTTATATTCTTTTTCATTTTTAACCTTCATATACTTTTATATTTTATACATATCTTATATAATTTCCATGTCAATCTATCATCTTAATAAAATAACATTATATTATTCACCGATACGATACGTACGCTCGCAGCGGTGGAGTTATGATTACAGCAGAATTACATTGAACTGTGAAGTAGAAATAAGTACATGTAATTACAGCAATAGACTAGAATAATATTTAATAGAATAAATATTACCCGCGCATATAATATGATTATAAACGATTCCTTTTGTAGTTAACAAGTTAAATAAGAGATAACAATTTACTTACCCTACGATTGCTCCGAATACCTCCCAGGTCACCTCCTACTCTCAGTTGATTCGTCCATACCTCTGTAATACGATATTTGTGAAAATGTGATTAATCTTGCATATTAGTAATATAATAAAATATAATAAAATAATCGTACTTTACGTGGCACTCAACGTAATCGTACGCGATACACATTTTATTGTACGAATTAGAGATCCTTTGGATAAAAGTCTGGACATGTGACAAGCACACCGAAAAAATTTAGTAATAACTATTAAATGTTTGTTTTATATAATAAAAAATAATTTTAATTATCTAATTGTTTTGTAAGTATTATCAAACAATTATCGTATAATATTTAATATTTATAAGAAATTAAATTGTATTATATAATATTAATTAAATAATTTTTGGTTATTTATATTCTTAACATTTATTTTACTAAACATTTGATAGCTATTATCAAACTTTTTTTCCAGTGCAGTTTTGATTGGTCTGCATTTTTTAGTAATTCCTAAGAGAGGAATAAGAAAAAGATAGAATAGAAAGAGAAAGAAATAATGAATGTATGTTCTCTTTCGCTGATTTTGCTAAAACTAGAGACCTGCAAAATGCAGCTCGTGTCCAAACTCTTATTAGTCTTTAGTACAGGGTAGTAAGTATGCAACTGCTATCTTCCGACTTGAATCTCGCTAATTACTGCGCCGTGTGAATGATAATACGACTACGGCACGGCAGCCTTGCTATAAAAATAAACACCAAACTATCGTCCCCATTCTCCACGACAGTATTTAACGTATTCTGAAAAGTAATTGTACTTAAGTATTCTATTTTTTTTTCACTTTAAATTAGTTATTCGTACATAATCAATATAATATGATATAATACTTCTCATTATTTCAATAATTCGATCCAGCGAATCTGTATATATTACTTCGCGTTATCGCAAATTGGTAAATTATATCTAAATACTTAACATGCAATAATAAGAAATTTAAACATCGGTAAACATTGCGATGAGTTATTGATTGTCCGTAAATATCACGAAATAATAAATTATAATTCCTATCTCTCTCTATTTCTCTATTTCTCTATCTCGTTCTGAGTCTCATATTTCAAATAAAATATACACCGCAAAATATTTGCTTCGTGATAATCGTTTTGATACATTCATACGATTTTAATTATGCATTAATAAGGGCTTCCTGCAATAATTGTAAAATAATCGTCTAATACTTTTTACGATCACGTTCCGTACACTAAAAAAAATGTTGCATCCATCACTGAGAAAAAAGATATAGTAATGGTAACGAAAAAAGAGAATTATTTACAAATGGTCGATTATCATTGGATTATTTTGTAAAAATAAAATATTTTTTGTTAGATGAACAAAATTTTTTTATTTAACAATACAAATTTATTTGATTACTTACGTTTTGTAAATAACAATGTGAGACTACCATCTCACAAAATAAGTATTCTTTTAGTAATTTCAACAAAATAATCCACTATGTAGAGCAAAGAGCGTTTCGCGGAATTATCAGAGATGGCGTGTCTTTTCGTAAGAGAAATTCAACGTCTACCTGTATGAAGTCGAAACGATTAGAAACTAATCTCGTGGACTTCTCGGTTGTTGTTACACTATGATCAATCATGGTAACTATTTTTTTCGAGCAATTAGTAATCTCAATTGCTCTAAAGCTGTGATCAAACTATGTATTGGAGATTGAGATTGAGATTAAGATTGACGTTCGACCAATGAAAACAGAGCAGGCTGAGATTGAAATTGCAGATTAAAATATAAGGCTCCGTCTATCTTTCCAATCTTCAATCTCAATCTCAACCAATAAGCTTTCAGTATTTCAGTCACGTGACGTTAAAAGAGTTATAAAAAATACATTGACAATTCAATTAATTAATGAAAATATGTGAAAAATACCTCCGAAAATATAAATATGGACTAAAGAGAAAGAATATGCTTTGATACACGAAATGGAAAAACGCTCAATATTACAAGTATTGTTTGACTTAACTGCTGTTGGATACAATTTATAATGTGATTGAACAATCTTCAATCTTAATCTCAATCTTAATCTCAATCTCAATCTCTACTACGTAGTCTAATCATTATGTATGGCTTAATATATATTTTTGCTAAGCTAAGGAAATTCAAAAACGCCAAACATAATTTCATTCTGTAGAAAGCGAGAGATATATATTATTCATTTTGTTCCAGTAACAAAATGTTCTATTTCTAACTACAAAAAATCTATAAACATCATACAAAACAGTTTTGTACCATTAAATTATTAATTCATTTAGTAAATTCAATAAATTAATATTATCGTAGTTATAAATAACGATTTGATTGATCATATATCAACAAATAGTTTTTGTGTCAGTAACTTTGGTTATTAGTACAAAACATTTCTCTCAGCACAGCATTATTTTAAGTGGAAATAATCTTGTTATATAATGGAATAATTAAAATTTTATTAAACATAAACATAATGTATATTTGCTTTATTAATGTTATTAATGTTATTAAATTAACAAAATTATTTTCAATTAAAAATGCTGCTGATATGAAATCTTTTTTTTCAGTATAGGATAATAAGATAATAAGATACGAAGAGCAGATCGCGTCACAACCTGTTGGCTTGAATTTCATTGAGCAAATATAGTGACGACCTTATGCGTAAACACAGTGTGACATTGTGCGTAAGCAAAATTGTCATTGTCTTGAAACATTTAATATTGTATAAAATAAAATCACATCAAATAACTATTCTTCGCATTCCGATAAATAAACTAATATCTCACATTTCGCATTTTGTTTCCTGAGCTGATTAAAATCGTCTACCTTTACAGAAATTTTTATCGAAAGGTAATGATTAATTACTTATTAAACACTACGCTTTTATTATTAAAATTAATAATATCAAGATCAGAATAAGTAATTAATCACTATCTTTCAGTATTATATTGAATTTTTGTATGTGAATGTAAAAGTAAATAACGATTAATTTCGATCGAGAGGACGCTTCGTTGTATAAATTTTAATTGACGAAAATTAGTCGAAAAAATTTTCTTCAACTTAATAATATATAAATATATATATATATATATATATATATATATATATACATACTATATAAATACGTATATTACTAATAATAAATTTAAATTATTACTCGCGAATTATTTAACTGTTTCTTTTAATGAGAGAATCTAAATGATATATAATTCTTCCTAAATAGATTGATAAAAAGATTATTTGAGATCAAGTTTTTGACATAAGTAATTGCTCTCTTCTCAAATCTCCACAAAATGATTAAAAACTATTAATATACGTATATACACATATAATAAGTTTTTCTTAAAAATTGATTTTTGAAATAAAATATTTAAGACAAATTTTCTGAATTCTCCGATTAAGTCGCGATTACAAATACGACGTAACGAACATCGAATTAATTAACTATGTACCAAGGTTTACTAAACCGTATCATATTTTAGAATATAATATTTGCTTTCCGCTAAGTTTATTCTCAACCGAAATATGATTATATATAGAAATCTTAATGTTTATTAAAAACAAGAATGACAAGAATCCAATTTTATGTTATACCTTTAAACGTACAATGATAAAACAATGATATTTTAATTACAGCAATCAAAGCCTTAAACGGTCTATTTTAATATGTTACTCAACATAATTAAGATCGTTTCGAAAATGCGAAAAAGCATCAAAAAATTGTTAAAATGTTATTCAATTTTAACTCGTGATATTACTGAAATAGTTTAGTAGAATTAGCGTTTCAAAACCGAAAAATCATTTCGGCGCGCATTTAAAAGAAAAAAGGACTACATACGTAGTATATAAATTCACACACAATCATAGAAGCATTTAAGATCCAGCTAGACTGTTTAAAGCATTAATTACTATAGTTTATGTTCTCACATATACGGCCCTATAATTATTATGGTGTTTAATTTGTCATTGAGAAAATAAAAAAGATGTATAACATCTGAAATATTTTCAATACTTAGCTCGGTAATATAAACAATAAATAATGCCTTTTATGGTAGTTATGTCATTGTAACACTTTATAAATCTCGTAGAAGGAAGATTTTTGAGATCGTGTCAAATGCTGGTGTATGAATGTGCGCGCTACTACAAACTCGCGAGAACAATAGGGAAACTAACAGTGAAGCTGACGGTAAAATCTGACATTTCGAAGAAGAAAGGAGATGTTGGATAATGTGACCAGTCGTCGAGACGCCAACACCCGCTGAAACTACTCTTGGCCTTAATTATACTTACCCAGCAGCAACGACAGCAGAATCATTCTCTTTCCGAATAAAAAAATCGGCTAAGATGTTCACGTGGGCCGAATTGTATAAGATCAATCTCTCATCTGTTATTTCGGAACATTAATGACGAGAGAGCAATTCTCTTAATTGCTTTAACGGAAGAATCGGCACTGATAGCGATGAAATATGCCACTCACTAATTCCCTTCTGGCGTTCGGATTTTCCGAATGATCGATTTTTCTGATTCTTTCCTTAAAATAAAAGTAATATTAAATATAGATTAATCATTTCTTAATTTCAACGTATCTTTTTCGATTCAGTTTCATTTTAAGACGAGAGATTTTGTGCAATTTTATATTACATATGTCGTAAATAAAATTCTTATATTATTGTATATATAATGTAAAAAATTTTTAATTTTTTTAAATCCATTTATATATTCATAAATGGATTAAAGAAATGTATACTTTTGCGGATTTAAAAAAGATAGCATGGAAGAACAGAAAAAGGAAAAATAAGTTATACAAAGACAGAGCTACTCAAAATTCATTGCCGCGAATAAAACGCTATGCGATTATCGTGGATTTTTCGAAGAAGAAAGAAAAATGCAAATTCTTATCCGACTTTGTAGAGAACGTGTAGAAGCAATAAAAATGTGCTCTGGATGTATTTCAAAGCTTTACAAACACTTGCCAAGGGTCAGACATAAATATTCGAAGGAAATATCATGGTCCGCTGCACTAAAGCAATTTTTCGAAGTGCTTGCATTGAAATTTCAAAATTATATTTTTGAATATGAATTGATGAGCGGTATTCATTATTGTAAATTACAATGGAATTTGTTGCCAGGTCCATGCATAGTGCACAGTGCAAATCACGCCTACCTACCCACAGAGAGAATGTAAATCTACTTTTTAATTTTATTATCTAAAGAAGATAATAAGGTACAACTCGTAATTATCTCAAGAAATCCAATTTAAGTTATTTCTCAAATAGCTGTTCTCTATAAGCTGTCCTCAACTGATTACGAGAACTATACCTGTGCGAAGTTGAGTAAATTGTTAATTTCAACGGAAAGGAGAATTCCTCTTCGAACAGACAAAAGTGTAATATAACGCGGAAGAGAAGGTAAGACAAAATTGAATCTCGCGATAATAACAAAAACGACGGAGAAATCGACATGTTACAAGCACTTTGTTATCGTAGCTTTAATCACCTGTAGAATTCTTTGTAGAAAATGCAAATTCAAAGAAGTATTTATTATAGTTTTCCGATCGTAATTGACAAAGTAGAAACTGCATATAGAAACAATCAGTAGTTTTATTTATCATAATTAATCACATTATTTCGATATGTTTCACAGAATATTACTATAAATACAGGAAACCTCCCTTGATAGTCACGGGAATCTTCATTCGCAACGCGCGTTGCGTATACAAATCGAATCTAACAGGTGTTTTCATTAAAATCATCGATAATTTGGCGACATAAAATCATACGTTACATATTCATATATAAATACATTTATAACATAAAATAATTATAATTATTTACACATATTAAAATGAGCAGAATATAATCTCCCGAATTTAATTAAATATGAAACATATAAGCTGATTATTCTCTTATTATATTGTCCAAGTATAATTTAATTTAAAACAATAATGTATTGTTTCTCTAATTATTTAATATGACTTTTATAGGAAAATCTTAATGTAAATACATATAAAAGAGAATTTAAGTTTATTTATTTAAAATATACTTTTGTGATAGCTTCGTTGTGAAATATAAATAATATTAGGTGTTGGAATTAATTCGTAGCGTTTTACAAGTGATGGGAAGTACTTTCATTAATGTATTTTTTAATGCTCATGTGAAATAAATAACATTCTTTCATTAAAAACGCTACGAATTAATTCCAACACCTAATATAATAACTTTTTTTCTTCAATAAAATTTTTATGGTACTGAAAATAGCTTCGCTGTTTTTATTTTTATTGGAAAAGTCTAACTTTATAGTGAATTAATCATGAAGAAACTGGTTCCTTTTATATCTTGACTGATACGATTTTTCTTTATATTTCAGGTCGTAAAAATGATGATAGTCGTAGTAGTAATATTCGCAGTGTGCTGGCTTCCGTTTCATATGTACTTCATAGTGACGTCCTACCTACCAGAGATTACAAATGAACCGTACATCCAGGAGGTCTTTCTAGGCATATATTGGCTGGCGATGTCCAATAGCATGTACAACCCTATAATTTATTGTTGGATGAATACTAGGTAAGATTTTTACTTCTTTTTACTTGAAAACGACTGCTTTTTGCCTTGTTATTCGCAATGCTTTTCAAAACATATAACAATTTTAATATATTGTAACAGAAGTTTAATTTTCTTGCAATGTCAGCATTATAATATATTGGAGAGATTATTTCTTGAGAGTCCTTGTGCAGATTCTACCAACTTCGAGATAAGCAAATACATAGATACAGTATCGACGAATCCTCTCATCATTTGTTAACAGAGTTCGCGAAAGTTTCCCTCTTCAACATCTTGGATACCGCGCAGTGCTTCGCTTCGTAAGTTTGCCCATCGCGATAAGCAAGGACTAACTTAAATTATTCTATGTTAATTAGTGGATCTACACAAATTAAACACGAGTCTTCGCTACAAATATCGCTTTTTCTCGACATGAGTTTGAGTTTTTATTATAAATATCGTTTATATATCTTATATTTTGTTAAAATGTCACGTATAAATTCTATTAATTTTTAAATTGTATTTGTTAACTTTCTTAATCTATTTTAATAACCTTTGTTATTAAGATAAAATAATCAAAGGCAGATGTATTTACATATTTGTAAAGTTACAGAGATATGTAAAAATAGTTTGATCATTTATTATACAATAGCTTTATCTTATAAAGTTCTTAGTTAAGACCCGATTGCCGACTCATTTCACCGGCAATCGCTATCTCATCGAGAGTGTTTGACGAACTGTCGAGAGTTAATCCAATATAGCACACAAAAGATAAGCTTATCCAACTTTAGAGATGCCTCGGAGGAAGGGTGGAGAAACGCTCAAAGTTATTATAGAAACAGGAAGTAACGTCGTTGCCATTAATGCGTTTACACGAACGATCAAGTTAAATGTTGAATATCCGTGATAATGAAAATGTGGTCGACCAAATCGAGATTCCGATATATGCAAAATAAACGATTTATTCGTCATAGAACTTGCACTACAGGGATATGTTTTTCAAACACGTGCCAGTTCAGTGAACGTCGCTGACCGATTTATGTCCATCGAGAAAAGCCGCGCGAATCTTCGGAGAGCAATTGAAATAATTTCGGTTTGCACGCAAATGAGAATGGGAATGTGTCGAGAGTCGATGTGTGTGAGTGTGCGTGTGTGTGTGTTTGGAATTCCCCTTTTTCGCTCCTAAATCCTCTCTTATACATCACACGCAGCGTGCACATTTTGTTCCTTACTAACATCGGCATTGCTGCTATTTATTGACATGTGAAAAAAATAAATAAATGTAACATCGAAACCAACAAAATGGAAATATAATACATTGAACACCTCGATGCGATGTAACAGGCATCCGCAGGTCAAACGCACAATTTCAATTTTCTGCATGCTATCGACAGAATATGCTTCAGTCTCATAAATATTCATTTACGTATGACATGATATGCGAGTATCATTGTGTTTCCACATCCAGACCACGATGTCATAATGATGGTAAATAATAACAACGGCGCAGCAATAAGATCGAAATAATTGAATTACAGTCTTTTCTCTATATTATTGCATACGAGATTTTTCATCTGAAACAATTAGATGATTTTGGTAATCTTTTCTTAAAAGATCAATCTTTATCCGTGCGTATCATAAAAAGAATATGATGATCTATATGATGTATATGAGAGAACTTTGTGATCTATGACCACAATTATTCAAAGATTTATTTTTTGCGAGGAGTAAAAATATATATATATATATATACAGGGTGATTCAGAATAAATGTTTGTTCTTGAAGTATCATATTCCTGACTTAATTCTAAGACGATTTTTTCTTTGCAAAAATTTTGCCTGAAGTTTAGTTTTCAAATTACAAGAAGAAATAGCATTCTACAATGCGTTGCAAACAACCGTTGCCAGTTGAAACATTTATCGCGACAACCAATCAGAAGCATAAATAATACCATTAAAGGTTCTAATTGATTGTCGCGACAAACGTTTCAACTGGCAACACATTTATAAAAACATGTTTCTTCTTACTTTTCCTCTCTATCTCTTTGTCTTTCACATACTTTAAATATGCTAATTTTGTTAAATTATAAATTAGAATGATAAAATTAAAATGAATATTGAACCCTTTAAGTATGATTGTTTTTTAATTACATTGATAAAATAATTACATTGACAATAATTACGTGTAATAAGCACATAATTAAAATTATTATTGATGTACAAATCAAATAATTATTTCAGTATGTCGAAATTTAAGAGCGTTTCTTACAATTTGATGTACAGAAAACTTGTTAGGCTTAATTGTATGTCAATAGGTATTACAATACTTATATTGTAGTACGCAATTATTGTCCAATTTCTCACTTTTACAAAAATTTCTCTAACAATTTTATCTGCGCTGTCGCGCTCGTAGCATTTATTACATACTTATAAAAAGTCTTAGAGAAACGCGATCGCGCTTCTTAGCAAAGAGTTGTGAATATTTGAAACAAAAACGTAAGCCAAATACATTTTAAAAGCTTATTATTATCTTAATTATAAAATTGTTATTATCTTGTAGATATTCAATGATTCCATTTTGCTTTAGTTTTTTTAGTTTCTTGAAACAGTCGGAAGAATAAATTTGGATGCATAGTAATAGTGCTCGGTTTATTGTAATTCACTTTTTTCACTCAAATATTAAATGTACGTAGATTTTTAAGTACGTAGATATCAAGTCACACGTTCTCACAATGAGATTCTTTTTTTATAAATTGTCGTTTCAACATATTGACACTTCGATTGCACTCATTTGATAAAACGAGGAATTTATTAACCGATTTATTAATTAATCACTGACAATCACAAACGATTGATTATTCAGCGATTGAAAATTACACAAAGAAAGAAACACATCTGTAAGTCCATACAGCACAACGTGTATTTACGGCAAACAATTGACTAACTTTCTTATGAGTGCAGTGAGTGCAGTTGACGACGCGCTGCTTGAACTGCACTCACTGTGTAAAAGTACCTTAAAGTTTAATGAGTTTTAAGAATGAATAATATACTCCATCGATCTCCAACATACTTTGTGCAGATTCCGCCGTGGCTTCGCTCAATTCTTCTTCTGGTGTCCGTGGGTGCGTGTGACGTCGGAGCCGTCTCTGTCGCGTTCGGAGGCCGTGACGTCCAGATACAGCTGCACCGGTAGCCCGGATATGCATACCAGAATATCGCGGAATGGTACGTGCACCTTCTCGGAGCACACTTGCACCACCGGCTCCACAACGCCTAGGAGCGAGTCAGAGTCTCATTTCGACGACACTGACCTAGCCCAAGGGGACGCGCGAACATCATCTATAGATTTGCGTCACTTGGTCCCCGACGTTCTCGCGGACGTCGATCGTGACAACGTTGTCGCGGCCAAGAATTGCACCTCGTTCTGATATCATTGTTCTTGATTCCGAGCAAAGCTTACATCTTGCTTTCGAGCACTCGAGTACATATTTGATTTAGTGGAATCGAAGATACCGGCTCGTGATTTTTCGCTCGTTCGCGACGCATGTTAAATTATATATACATTTAACACAGAACATAATAAAACCGCCATTCAACATAAAAATTGTTTGCGCATATACGAAAATTCGATACCAGTGAGAATCAAATATATTTAGCGTTAAATGTGTAATGCAGATACGAGCCATTCGCTTCGCATCCCCTGGTTCGTATCGATCGCAATACAGCAATTCTGACGGGAAGTAATAAATACGAAACAAACGTGGAAAATGAACTATGATTGCATGTTTGTTATTCGTTAACTTGCGGGAATTATTCTTTACAAGATCAAGAATTAAACCTTTAATTTGGAACTTAAAAAAATTAATCCTGTTAACAAATGCAAAACCTCAGAATTTCCATATTAATTTACTGCTAAAAGGATTAATTCTTGATAACGAAATATGGTAAGATAAAAAAATTTATGTGTGTTTTTAGCGCGTTTTAATTAAGTAGATGTTTTGTTGTTTCATTTTGTTATAAATACTAATATCGTCTTTTCTAATTATATTCTCATAAAAGTTCATTCAATTTTTATTTTTCGCACAGTATTTCCTTCTATTAAGTTTCAATTAAGTACACATGTATCTCTGACACTTTAGTTTCTGTTGTAAGTTAAGTTTTTACATATGTTGATTTTAGAATAATTGCACGCAATAAAAAGTAACATTCATTTTTTTAGAGAACTTCGTTTGATTTTTGATATGTGAATTTTGATGACGAATTCGATAATTCGCACGAATTATACCTGAACGTACGCATACATTAAATTCAACGGCACGGAACGGCGCTGTTAATCACCATAGTATATTTGGATATAGCACGATACGCAACAATCAATGTATCGATGCAAACAAGCTCTATTTCTAATTCGATAGGCACAGTGCGAATACCACTGCACCTGCAATCAGTGAGAGGTGGAAACGACCGGCTATTGGCTCATCATCGCGATCATGGCAAAAAATGGAGGACTTCGCAGACCAGAGGACATGTGTCCTGACAAGAGGAAGAAAACTCTCAGCAACAACGAGTACACACCTGGATATGAAAATATCTAGATATGAAAATATCTAATTTCCCCTTTAATGCTGGCGCTCTTTCCGTCAACGATGCAATCAGCTCAATTGCACCTGCGTTTTGCAGCATCCTGGGAAGGAGCGATTATTTCCCGCTGTCAAGCTAGTCTTTGTATAACACTTAGGCCAAAAATGCAATTATTTTATTTCAAGAACTTTAATCAAGTTTCTCTCTCTAGTCACATGCGACATTTTTTAATCGTGAAGAGATATCTGTGTTATTATATTACATGTAACTTAAAAAAGTAAAGTCAGAAACACATAGAAAAATGTAAGATAGTGCAGAGACATAGGCAGTAAACAATTCGACCAATCACAGCAGAGAACTTGACATCATTGCCTTACAATCACTATTGTGATTAGCCAATTCACTTACTGCTTATGTTTTACTGCTTCATGTTTTTTATGTGTTTCTGTGTTCATTATGTTGACTATCACTAAATTATCTCTATTGGCGTACCATTCATAGTCTTTTAAAAAAAATCAACGGACCAAAATATTGTATTTACTGCAGTTTCTCTTCATAGTGTTAATACATGATGTTTTTAAGAAAATGAAACGCATTAAGAGTCGCGATTATTTGATATTAGAAAAATGTTTAAAACTAAGGAATAATGATTTATAACGCATAACATCATCGCATAATTGTCGTGTTCCTATCATATGTATAAGAATTCTTTCAAAGAGAAAACTGAAAAATTCAAGACTAAAGGCTCTTATTTAAAGCTAAGATATTTCTTCAATCAATAAGCCTAAGAATTAAAAAATTAAATTTATGCATAATTTAAACTAAGTAAAATAAAAATTATAAAATTTCATATATAAAATTATATATCCTCACAATCAACTGCAAGCTTTTTATTGATAAATTAATAATTGTAAATTATGTGAATACATTAAACGCGCACTAGATGTGGTTGTGAAACTCGTAGATAATCTGCAATAAGTCCAAACTTATCACTATGTTATTTCTTATTTGCGAAAATCTAAATTTCAATCGCTTCATTTCTCATGAAATAAATTTAATATTAATACGTAATTTTATATTCAAAGTAATATCGTAAAATAAGTAGTAGGTCTCATTTTAATACATGTAAAGATAAAATCCAATTACGTTTTATATTAAACAATTACAGGTTTTTTCTTTCGTGTCTATTATTGTGCATGATATTTTAAAAGAGATTCATTTTAATGTGCTTTCTTTTGATATGGTTTCATCCTATTTATTCAGTAAATTTTAAAGGAAGTAAAACAACGTTGATGAACTCAAAATGTATGTGTAATATCTTTATAATTCATGTTCCTTTTAGATTTTCAAATGTTGTCGGAGCAAGAAATACTCTGGGAAAACAAACGCTTTTTAAGATACGGTTTAGGTGTACATAATAATACACGTCATATATTAACGTAATTCTAATAAAATATAATTATAATATATAATTAGGGAAATACACAGAATCATGATTATTTATGAATAAGAGGACAACTAATGCAGCTGAAAAAAATCCAAAAAACCCACTTGAGTACCAGAAAACACACTTCAACTCTTTGAATAGTCCAAAACAGTTCTGTATATTAATGACGCACACGGAATAATAAACAGAATATCTACGATACGAGAACTTTTTCATACCATAACTATGTTGTGATATTTATAACTTGCTTTTTACATCAGCCGCTCTAACTATTGGAATTTCTATCTAGATAAAACTCGTTTTAAATAAAAAAATAAATAAATGAGCAAAAATTTTATTTGAAATTTTTCTCACAAACGTAAACTCCATTGCAATTAGAGAGAAAAAGATAAAGAGCGAAAACTTTGCAAACTGATACATTATTCACATATTTATAAAAAATTTAAAATAATTAGAGAATTATTTCTTCTTATTAACGAAAAACGCAGTCAAAGCACATAATAAAAGAATCATATAGCTGCAATGTATATACGTTAATAGAATATATATTTGTTATCATATCAGAGATCACAAAAAAAATGTAAATTACGTGATAAAATGTAACTGAACGATATTCAAAGCTGCGTTAGTAAGATAGCGACTGAATGTAACGCAAGGAAGTGTAAATTAAACAGAATCATGCAAAATGCGATTTATACAAATGAAATACTTATTCTATTCGTTTATTCGGTATTATATAATTCCGTGTACCTGTGACGTATATCTGATAGTCTATTATGATTGTATTCTGAAAAATGCGTAAATAAAATATCCTATTTTTTATGTTGCTGTTACATTTTAAGTTAATATCACGAAAGATTGTATATTGAGAGAAAAAGCTGAGGTACAAACAATTTCTATTGTTAAGATAAATTCTATTACCAGAGGTATTATATGTCATATAAATAGATATACATGAAAAGAACGATTTCATTGAAAGATTTGAATAAAAATTTGCTGGATACGAATTGGAAATAATTGTCTTGCACCATCAAAATAATTATGTTAGAAACTGAAGAGCAATGCTGCTAGAAATTTCGATATTCTAGTAATCAGTCTGAAAATTTTTAACAAAATTATTTTAATAAACAAACAAAATTATTTTCAAAATGTAAATCTTTCAGGAAAATTGTTCTTTTCGTGAATGTTTATCATCTTTGAATACATGTTCAAGGAAAAGATAAAATATTTTTTTCAGTTCATCTGGTCATCAAAGAATGAACGTGATCAAGATATTTACAAAAAAATAATTATTACTATTTTGTAAATCAAAAGTAGATTGTACTCTAAAATTTATAATTTTATCTATCTATAAAAAAAATATAAATGTGATAAGAGAAACAACTTTAAAAACAACATTTTAATAACAATTAATTAAAATGATCGGAATATTACTTTCATACATATATATATATATATATATATATATATATATATATATATATATATATATGGTGCGAATAAGCACGCTTTAATATTAATGTAAGCACTGTGCATTTATTTCAATCAATATAAATATTAATTCATATGCGTCATACACCAATCAATACTTCTTCGGCAAATAACTTAAGCGCATTTTGCCCTTATTTTTATTAATTTTATCCCAAGCCGTACATTGAAATGTCCTTATGTCCATTTTCTCTATGTATAGCTTTCCCTGAGAAATAGAAACAAATTACTTTCTACATAACTAATTTATTCTTATTCTACGTATTTGTAGTGCTATAAGAATATTCCTCTTTCTGACGTAATTCTTACTTGTAAATGATCGTATTCATGTTGTGCTATTCTAGCAGACCATCCACATGCTCTCCACGTGAACTGTTCAGCAGAAGCATTCAATGCCTTAATTTCTACTTCGTAAGCTCTCGGCACAGCAGCAGAATATCCTCGAATACTTTCACATCCCTCGTAAAGGGTAATGGGTGTATAATCCATAACTTTTAATTCAGGATTAATAAAAATCGTCATCGGAATGATGTTCATTTCGTGAGTTTTTTTAACAGTCTCCTCGACTCCCTCCATAATCTCCTCCGTGCATTCGATGGCAAATATTTGCCAAGGAAGTCCGATTTGAGGCCCAGATATACCATACGACTTATATGCTCGCATAACGTTTATCAAATGTGTGATTACCTGAATAATGAACAGCAATCAGTAATGCAATTCTGTATTTTTATGTTAAATCATAAAATTTTTAATTTACTTATTTTTAATAGTAGTACCTATAACATAATGAAAAAGAATATATCATAAAATTAATTTTAAAATTCACGTGAAAAAATAGGAAGTAAAAATGATTTTTGCATTGTTTTTAAAAAATAATTTAAATAATTTAATTTTATTTTATAATTACATTAAAGAAAGATAATTATCGAACATAACATATTTTAATATTTATCTTTCTTTTTTTAATTTCCATATCTTACATAACATATTTGCATGCAGATAACAACATCATCTTTGCGATTAATCATAAAATTCTCTTTAGAAATTATAGATTTTTTTCTTGTACGTTTATTACAGATTTTCTTGCTTATTTTGACATTTTTTAAAATAGTTTGTGTTATAATTTAAATTCAGAATTTTTTCTTGCAAAGTTAAAGTATTTTTCCTTAGAGCAAATCATTAATTTACAAACATATCTCTTCTGTATTTAAATTTTCAAAGACTTTACTGACGAAGAGTGAAGCGAATATGGATTTGCCCCCATGCCAAATTAGACTTGTTATACATCGATTGTTAGGTCTCCACGAAAGAAATATTTTCGCCAATCTTTAACTCCTTATCTTCACCAATGTGAAAGTAATAATTAAAAAATATCTTTTCATTATAATTTTTTTCTCTTTTTCTAATTCATGAAAAATTATGCAAAAAAGTTCTATTCACCAAGAAAAATTCTTGGAAATTTTTAAAGATTTTTAAAATACAAATTTTTTAAATTCAAGAAGTTTATAATATATTGCTAATATTTAAGTAAAATTATCGAGTAACTAATTTTATATTTTTTGATTTATTTACTTTTCCAACATTATTCTCCTTCAATTATTTTAGACTTTTTGGAAATAAGCATCAATGTAAAAAAATTGAAAACATGATATTTTCTCATATTTTTGCGCAGAAATGTAACTAATTAGATCGGTTATTAAAATTGTAATATTATATTGCAATAATGATAACAATTAAAAGTCTGCGTATATTAGAATAATAAGTTTTTATAATATTATTTATGATGAGAAAATCAGTTATAAAAAAGAAAATCTTGATTTAATTTTTATTTTTTAATACTAGTACATCTTTCCAAAAATCTAAAAAAAGATAAATATAACATTGAGAAAGTGTTATGATATGTTACTGTAAAAATATAATGTTACTCACTTAATAAAGTAATCAAAACTTCACTGAAATAAAATAATTTGAAACTCCTTAGATTAATAACACGACGTACTACTTACTTTCATTTTTTATGTAGAGATAAAATACATATATTTAGTGTACATAGAACAGGTGTAGGCAAGAACAGCACTAGAGTACAGAAAAAATAAAAATAACGCCGTTTTTTTCTATGAAGCTTAAAATTATTTTATTTCAGTAAAATTTTGATTACTTCATTGAGTGAATAATATTATATTTTTACAATCATGACACCTTTTCAATGTTTTATATATATATATATATATATATATATATATATCATCTCTTTTTTTGGAAAAATGTGCTAGTATTAAAAAATAAAATTTAAATCATTTTCTTTCTTATAACTGATTTTCTCATCATAAACGATATTATAAAAAATTATTCTAATATCTCATATGCTTGCGCAGACTTTTAGTTGTTACCATTATAATATTATAATATAATATTGCAATAATATTGCAATTTTAATGATCAGTCTAATTAAATTACATTTCTGCGCAAAAATGTAAGAAAATATCACGTTTTTAATTTTTTAACATTAATGCTTATTTCCAAAAAGTCTGAAATAATTTGAGGTAAATAATGTTGGAAAGGTATGACAAAAAAATGAAATTACTCGATTTTATTTAAATATTAGTAATTTTAAACTTCTTGAATTTTTTAAAATTCGAATTTATATTTTAAAAATTTTCAGGAATGTTTCTTGATGAATAGAACGTCACTGATTTTTTGCATAATTTTTTATAAATTAGGAAAAGAAAAAAAATTATAATAAAAAATATGTTTTTAATTACTACTCTCAATGGTGAGAATAGGGGATTAAAGCTTAGCAAAAATATTTCTTTTATGAAGGCCTAACAATCAATGTGTAGCAAGTTTAATTTGGCGAGCAAATTTCATACACATATTCTATTGGATCATCTAAAAAGTATCCGCGGTACTTTGTCATTAGATATATGACCATCAACACACATGTAGTGACAAAAAACCGCGGATACTTTTTAGATGACCCAATATTATTATACATTCTTTGTAACAATACCTTTTGAAAATCCGCCATTCTTATAACTTCAGGTTCTATCTTCATGGCATGACCGCGCAAGACAGGATCGCCAACTTGACAAACGTGCGCATATGGTAACTCGTTGGAATTCACACCTAGCAGACGTTGGATTGTCTCTTTTATTTTAAGAATATTCACGAATCTTGCACTGTTTCTTTTAATGGTAACGACACGCGAGGCTACATTAGTGAAATTATATATTCGAAACATTGTATTCAATGCTTGGATATCACTGCTTGGATATTTTTTAAATTCCAAAAGTGAGGTTATCCACTATCTATCACATTGATATCTCTATTCTTCGGCCTGACGATGACGACATATCAGAGACTTACAGCGCCGAATGCGAAGTTTCGTTACCATCGAGTTATCTCCCGACACGAAGCAATTGCCGAGAGAAACTTGATCGATAACATCACAACAACGAGTATTTCGCACTATCCGACAAGAAATCTGTTTTTTTTTTGTTCACGCATTAGAATTTTTTTTTTCGTTTTCATCAAATATCAAATATATATCTATTTTACTTTAAGTTCCAAATGTGTATACTTTTCAGCCATAGAAAATAAACCAAAAATATTATTATTAACTAAATTCAAATATAAATCAGTAACTTTTCGCAATTATCAAAATGAGATACGAAAAGAACGCAGAATACTATTTGATGTAAATATTCGAGAAATCAATCAGTAAATGCGATTGCTCGATTTAGAAAAGAAATAACAAATTTGAAATTATTAGTTAAGCATATTAAATAAATATATACATTTATGGCACAATTATTATGAATTAATATATAACACTGCTGTAAACCCATTATATTCAGAGATGATAACAGAAACAATTCTCTTTTTAAATAAGCCTGTAATATTATTGCGCCATAAATACATATATGTATATTTTACAAAATGTCTAAGGTTGGGTTGTTGTTTTCAATAAATTTCAGCTCACTCTCTAACTTTCTTATTATTCTCTTATATTCTTATAATCTTTTGTTTTGTTTATCTATTGGATAAATTACCACATTTATCCAAAAATGGAACAATCTGCTCTAAATAATAAAAATTGTATATTAAACATAAACATATAAAAAATGTATATTAAACATAAACAATTTATATTTACTTTAATAGAAAGATTTCTGTAATGTTGCACGAACATAATATTGAAACATTGAAACTATCGTAGTTATATTGCATGATATTTCTAAGAAGTCTCTGCAAGATTGCGGCAACGTCAAAAAGTCCGCAAGAAACGTTTCTGAAATATTACAAAAACATTTGTAAAATCTTTCGGTGATATGTTTTGGTGCAACGTTCTTTTTTCATTTACAAGAATGTAAAAAAAATTTTGTATATGCTGGCAGGGTAAAATACATCATTAATATATTTAAAATATAAAATACTGTCAATCTTAATTAGTATTTGAATTATAAAGTACAAAATATTTTCAACCTTTTGATTTGAAATACAAATTATTTCAAATCAAAAGACTGAAAGTAGTTTGTATCTTATAATTTAAATACTAATTAATATAATTGACAGTATTTAGCATTTTATATGTTAAATATTTTAATGATATATTTTGTCCAGCCCGTATGTGCGCGGGAATAAATATTGATAATAAAAAAGTAAATACTTTATTAAATTGTATAATAATATTCTTATTCTTATGTTATTAATATTCACATATAGATTTATTTGAACAATATATTATTAAATCACTATATTCCACGCATAATCATCTTTGAAAAAAGATCTTGTTTCATTAATAAAATATATTAAAAAATGTAACCATGAAAATAAAATTGTTAAGAGTATTTTTTTCTCTCTCTTCTTGCTCTCACTAAGCACCTTATTTACTAGAAGATTAATATTCTTATGTTGCGTGAGTGTGAGCATGATCGATTGATCGGATAGTGCTATATTTATGCATTTATTAATTCGGGGTTTCAGAAATCTTTCAGAAACTTTGCATTTGCACCATTGAAAGAATTATACATTAAAAAAATTTTTCAGGCATAAGGTTTTAATCAAGCTAATTGCAGAAATATTACAATTGTAATATTTCAAAGAAGATAGTCAGAATTATAAATGTGATACACAATTGAGACATTGGAAGATCCCTGCAACACAACTGAAACTTTCTATTGGAGTAGCTACCGACATCTGTCGGAAGTAGGAAATTGTATAATTCAAGTTGGATTTCACTACCTCGGTAATCTAAAGGCTCGGGATGCTCGTGGAATACAAGAGATCCGGATTCGACTCTCGGCCGAGATAATATTTTTCATAATAAATTTATTTAAAATTTTTCAGCACATTAACATCTTTCTAATATGATGCTTGATCATCGAATTATTAAAAATTGCTTATCAATTTAATTTAATTTGTGATATTATTACAGTTGTTTAATTGCGTTTATAAGTTCAGAAAAGCAATTCGCAGTTCGAATAACTACAAATATGTTATATATGTATGTATATATGTATAGTATATATCGAATGTCTGACACCATCCTTATATCTTTTTTATCTCACAGAAACAGAATATTTAAAAAAAAAAAGACAAAAGTTATATAATTTCGAGGTATACATAAGATGTATGATAAGGTCATTGGTTTGACCTTACCAAATGTTAAATCACCTTATGATACCTTATCTTTTTTATCTCAGAAACAGAGTATTTAAAAAAAAAAGATAAAAGTTATATAATTTCGAGATATACATAAGATGTATGATAAGGTGTCATTGGTTTGACCAAATGTTAAACCACCTTATGATACCTTATTAGTTTTATGTACAGTCAGAGTAAAAAGTTGCAACACTTTTTTTCGATGAGTTTCAAAATAGGCATTTAATTTCTATTTATCGATTGTATTCTCACATATGATTTTAAATAAGATTTTTATAAATTATTAAGTTATTTGTGAATTACATTTTACAGTTTAAGTTACTTATAAATTATTAAGTTTAGATTAAGTCTAGTTTAAATTTAATTCATTTTTAAATTTATATTACATTTTTCGAATAACCATTATTTATAATGTATAAATATTTAGAAAGGAACGCGCTTCTTGAACATACCTCGATATCCCATATACTTTATTATAATTATATAATTATATAAAAATTATTGAAAAATAATTGTAAAAATCATGTTATAAAAACATATAAGGTAGTTGGCCCAGTAATTGTCACGTTAACCAAAACACTTGACTTTGCAAATTTATATTTTTCAGATTGAAAAGTGA
>NW_011627125.1:2114245-2127795 GCF_000204515.1 Acromyrmex echinatior | reverse complement strand
TTAAGTGTTTCCAGGTATGTTTTTACCGGTTTTGCAACGTGTGGGCGAGCATTGTCGTGCAGCAAGATGACTTTATCGTGTCTTTCGAAGTATTCCGACCGTTTTTGCTTCAATGCACGGCTCAAGCGCATCAGTTGCCGTCGGTAGGGATCTCCAGTAACGGTTTCATGCGGTTTTAGCAGTTCGTAGTATATGACACCCTTCTGATCCCACCAAATACAGAGCAGGAGCTTTGAGCCATGGATATTGGGCTTTGCCACTGATGTTGATGGTTCGCCGGGCTTAACCCATGACTTTCTGCGCTTTGGATTGTCATAATGGATCCACTTTTCGTCACCGGTAACAATCCGATGCAAAAAACCTTTTCTTTTCTGCCGTTGAAGCAGCAGTTCGCACGTGAGAAAACGTCTCTCAATATCCCTTGGTTTCAATTCATATGGGACCCAATGTCCTTCCTTCTGGATCATGCCCAAACTTTTAAGACGTTTTCCTATTGTTGAGAAGTCAACTTCCAATGACGTAGATAATTCTTTAAGTGTTTGACATGAGTTTTCATTGAGCAGTGCCTGCAAATCGTTATCTTCAAATTTTTTCGGCTGACCAGGTCGCTCCTTGTCATCCAAGTCGAAATCACCAGCTTTAAAACGTGCAAACCACTTCCTACACGTTTGCTCAGCCAGAGCATGTTCACTATACACATCCACTAAAATACGATGAGCTTCAGCTGCACTTTTGTTCATATTAAAGTAATGAAGCAAAACTCCCCGCAAAAACACTTTATCTGGCACAAATTTTGACATATTCAATGAATTATACAGTATTGTTATTTATGATTTCAAGAAAGGTTATGTACGGCAAATGACGTCCTATGATAGATGTTTACAATGTATACAGAACTATAGGTAACAACGAAATAGTGTACTGCTTGTGCCATCTCTTGTAAAACGCTACGAATTAATTCCAACACCTAATATCTCGGCTGAGAGTCGAAACCAGACCTCTTGCATTCTGTGCGAACATCCTAAGCCTTTAGACTATCGAGGCTTTAGTAATATTCTTCGCAATAATTGACATATGAAGAAATAACATTTCTTTAGACGACGTAAATAAATAATGTAATATATTGTAGTATATGTGATACTATATATGTGATAACTATAGTTTGTTGTCACCTAAAGAGACTCATATGCCAATTATTGCAAAGAATATTAGTACATAAATTCACACAAAAATCATATAAGCATTTAAGATCCAGTTAGATCGTTTAAGACTTTGATTTCTATCATTTTTTATGTATTTTTATTTTGTGAACGAAGCTGACTATCACATATTTGAGGCAAAGCATTAAAGAAGCAAAAAATGACGATTAAGATTTTTGTGACATTGTAGCTCAAAGGGAATTTTTTAAAATTTCATTAATGATACACGAAAGTACCATTAAAATTTCTAAATTTAAAATGCATATTATTATAATATTATATAATTTTTCAAAATGTCTTTTTGATGAAACACATGAGAAAAAATCTATTGCCAAATTGCTATTTCATGAAAATAAAAACATATCGGAACAAAACAAAATGCAAAACAAGTTTTAAAAGTTCTTGTCGTATCGTATTAACAAAAATTTAATTTAAAAATTTTTTAATAATTAATATAAATATTTGTTATTTATAATTTTATGAAAACTTTTAAATTTGTCATTTTAATGTCATTATTCTTGAAATTGTAATGTAATTTGGCTAACAGATTTTTTCATGTTCCGCAAGCAAAAATAATTATTCACACTCTGTTGGAAAATGATGTTGGACAGTATAATAGCAGTATAAGAATTTTAAAAACTAACAGGTGTACTGTTGATGTATATTTAGTTACAACTTCTTGAGCATGTACATCCACACCCATTGCTGTTTCTGTAAGATAATAATTAGTATTATTGATAAACCCTTTTGTCACATTGCTTATAAAAACACAATTAAAATTACCCTTTATATAACGCTTTTTACGTTTTCATAACTACTATTTTTAAAGATGCTAGAAAGTTTGCGAGTTTTTGTTCATTGCTAATGCTAACATTTTGTGAACCTTGCCGTTCACTTTGTCACTAATACTAGATATTATAGTATCAGTGCTCTCCTCACCCTAATAAAACACGGCTATGATCGCAAATCTTCTAGCATTTTTACCGTTTATATATTTTTTTTATTATTCGTAAAATAATTGATAAAGTTTGCATAAAATAATTATATCAATAAATAAAACGTATTTCTCAAAATATTATAATTATATACATTGTAATTAAAAACATGACACATTTTACCGCAGATAATATCAAGAGCAGCATTGATAATAAAAGGAAAAATATTAACGGCTTTTCCTGGCTCCTTTTCTATCTCTTTTTGGAGACATTTTGTCAGAATCTCTGCTTTTTCAAACATAATTCCAGCAAATTGATCTAATATATTAAAATGGAACGTCGGCCCGATGAGTTTTCTATCGTGGAACCATTGTTCATCTAAAATAATATTAAAATGTGATATACATGTAAAAACAAAATTATAAAAATATCGCAAAAGGTGAAGAGAGACTTTTACAAAAAAATACTTTTTAATTTATAAGGAAATACTTCCACGTATAAATTCCATTATTTCTATTGTGTAATTTATAAATTTCGAAATAATTTCGGCAACTAAAAAAACTATATTTTGCTAAAAAGCAAGAATTAACAAAATAGAATTGCTAATTATACGTAAAAATTTAAGTATATTTGATATATGTATGTTTTTGCTTACATCGAAAATATAATAATTTATATCGATGGAGCTTATATTTATAAATGATGAATTTTGCACTTATTAGTTACCATTCATTGTATATCTGTTTACCCAAGTAACAGATTTAAATAGATTTGCTTTTATTCTGAGATTTACACTTGGAAGTGGTTCCTTATCAATTAAAAAAAAAGTAGATGTTTTTGTTATCGCTTCTTTTTGATATTCTGTTTTCCTTACATGTTGATTCTAGATATTAGCGATGCAAGATAAAAAGTTCGCGAAACACTGCACAATTTTCTAGCACGTGAACAACATAAATAATCAGATTAATTATACAGTCAAACTCTCTAAATTCTTTGAAATAAAAATTGAACCTGTCTTGAAAAAGAGTGACTCAATTTTCAATTTTTAAGAGTGAGATTTCGTTCTTTAGAGTGAGTTTTCATCCTAAAAGTTTTAGAAAGAATGTATATTTACTATAACGACTAAAATATATTCTTTTCTGTATTGAAACACAAATGCATACGTTTACATAGAAAACAGAGATCTTCTTTTTTATCTTATCTAAATATTTTCATAAATGATTATACATTAAAGTAACGTACATAATAAAAATAAGCCAAGGCTGACATTTGAAATATTTTTATTTAAAACATATTATTTAAAACATATTATTTGCAATACAAGTGTATTTTGTTTTTCAACGAGCATGAAAGGGAGGAGCACATGAAAGTATTACGTATTTTGTATTTAAAATTGAAAGATTGAAAATTTTTTGGATAAATGTTTACTTTAGAGGAAATTTCTCTGATGACCTTGACGTATGTTATCATGACTCTGAGTAATCTCCAATAGGTTTTAGCCAGTTCGTTCGTTATTTGTTAAAAAGTTATTAAGAAGAAAAGTTTGAAAAATGATTTTTTTTTATTATACAAAACAAAAATTTTCTGCTTTAAAATATATTTTACGACTATCTATGCGAACCATAGACAACTCTCACCGCACTTTCTCCCGGTTGAGAGGTGCACGACTTCCACAGGAAGCGACTTTATCCGACTCCTCCTCTGCTTCAGGGGCGCACGCACGACTTCTACGCGAAGCAACTTGGCGAGATGAGATAGAACTTGCTTCGCATGAAAAGTCGTGTGTCTCTAAGCAAGAGGGAAGTGGTCGTTGAATGAAAGTCGTTTGGCGTAAAAAGTCATCTTATATAAGCAAGAAAGGTATAGAATAGTCTTTAATATTATATATATATATTATATATAGCAAAAATAAGGTACTATTTTTTCCAATTTTTTTTTGTTAACAACTTTTTAAAGAATAACGATGGCCGTCCAACAAGTTTTAGTCGACTGTTGGAGGTTATTCAGGATCATGATAACATATTTTAAGGTCAAGGTCGAAGAAGTCTTCCCTAAAGTGAATATTTACTATTTTTTGTATACTATAATTTAAATAATAAGATTGATTGTCAATCTTAGTATTTGAAATACAAAATATAAAATATTTTTATATATTCCATATAATACAAAATACAGAATATTTTCATGTGCTCCGTTAAAACACAAAATACAAAATACAATTGTATTACAAATACTTTTTTTTAAATAAAAATATTCTAAATACACGCCAGCCCTGAAACAAGCTACTATTTATTTTTAATAAAATTCTAAATGTAAGAGAAAAATAAATTTGTAATAAATATGTGAGAAAAATAAATATGGTTTATTGTGCGTTTACCTGTAGATGTCAAAAGTCCGTTGCCCAACCAAGGTTTCAACATATCATAGAAATCTCCTTTTGTAATATTTACGGTGCTAGGAAAAATATGCTATAAATGTTTGAAAAAAATATAATCCAATAATATTCAAAAAAATAATATAAAAAATTTTTTATTTATAATATACACTTACCCACAAAAAACGGATCACTAAATTTTAGCACAAATTTTTATATATTTTAATATATAATATATTCTATAGAGTAGCGATATCTCAATAAAAAAATCATCATAGTGAGATGTATGTGTGTGTATGTGTGTGTGTGTGTGTGTGTGTGTGTGGGGGGGTGGGGGGGGGGGGGTGTGTGTTTCTCTCTTCTTTTTCTCTCTCTCTCTCTCTCTCTCTCTCTCTCTCTATTTTATAATACACTTTGTATAATTCAAATTTGATGTATGCATTATTAATGAGAATGTTCAAATTTTTTAATTTAAACTTTGATACATCTCGCTATGATTTTTTTTAGATATCGCTACTCAAAACATTAAAAATTTATGCTAAAATTTAGTAGCCCATTTTTTTTGCAGATGAGTGTACAACAAATTTTGAGTGCTACAACAAATTTCATCAGTTATAAATATCAAAAAAATTTACTGATTATTAACTCTAGTAAGTCATTCATGGATTCAACGTTCCCTATTTTTACATTGCTGTAACTTTTTTATAATATAATTTAAAGACCCGGATTGAGAGAAGAAGACTGAAAAATCTTTAACTGTCCATAGATATGATAAGCCTGCAAGGATATTTTTTGTGCGTTATTTTCGATGTGAGAATGCATGAAAGTTCAAAGAGAGTACCAATTAGAATTAGGACCCATACGTGACTAACTTATAAGTTTTCGGCGTATCCCTGGGTAGCCCTTCATTTTTTATTAAATATATGTTTACTGAGTTTCGAATAGTATAAAAATAAGTACATGAAAATGTAGAACTAAACAAAATTATATTTTAATATAATAAATAGTAGAAATTTTTAAATTTTTGTCAGTCTTCGGAGATCGCTCGGCCGGGGTGAATTTATTGCTTTGGAGTGTTGCATTATCCTCTCTAAATTAAATCCTAATAAACTTATTTATACATACTACAATAATATTTATACACATATAATCCTTTATCTATCATTTTGTATTGTATATTTAAATAATAAAATTTTATTTATTAATTGTAAACTTATAATATAATTTATAATATGTATAGATTTTTCAAAAATGTCGATTTTCGATAATTTAAATAATTATTTGTTTTTTTTTAGCGAGTCATATCGTACTATCTTTTTTTTTATAATCCAAAGTTTCAACTATTATAAAAAAATCCTACGGGTTTTTCCTTGAACATTAAATTTTAAAATTTGAGAATTTTTTATCCAAAATAGTCATTTTTACGAATTTTTCTAACAAAAATTCTTTGAAGCATTGTTAATAATTAATTGAAAATAAAATATTATTAATTTGATTCATATTTATCTGTCTTTACCTGATTTCGAGGTATAAATTTATTGTTTACGTTTTAAGATAAAAAATACATATTCAGTGCATATGATAGATATAGCGTGACAAAGTTGCAGGACACAAATTCTGGTGTGATAGGGAAGATAACCAAAAATAATAATGATTTACTAGGGTTAATTTTATTTATTAAAAGCTTTGTGTTAAATTTATAATTTATTTCGCTATTATAAAGAAATCTCTGTTGTTCAGTAACAATACTGATATAATAATAGTGACGTTGTAAAATTCGATTTATTAAAAGTAATTTTTTTATAAAAATGTGAGTTAATTTTTTTAAATATATTTACATACAAGAAAACTTTTAGCCCATTTTCTGTTCTTCCTTCTTACTAACAAATAAGTATTTATACTGTACTAAATAGCAAAAAACTATATAACAAAATTTTGATTACTACACATTATAGATAATAGAGATAATAGAGACAATAAAAGGATTTCGCTGTAATCTTTTTCTTCTTCTTTTAATTTTTACTTTTAAAACCCGTTTAATAATAAATTTATAAAAGCAGTTTGTTATATAAATGCTTGAGAATATTTTATATTATTACAATACACAAAGATGCTGTTTCTTCATGCTTAAATAATGTATTAATTATTATAGAAAATATAACGGATGTTATTTTCTATTAATAAATTTTATTTACCTCCAAGTATTCTGGCTTAAATATGTTAATATTAGGGGTGGCTCCAATATATTGTATGAATATTCCTTCTTTACAATTCTCCATTATCGTTAGAAACAATTTTAGGCGCTCTAATAATGAAATTTATTAATTATTATACTAATAATTTATTATTATTTATTTATATAGTAATTAATTTAATTATATATATTTAAATATTAAAGTTTTAAATTTAGAGCTCTCTCTTCTCTTCTCTGGCTATCTCAAAACAATATATTGATTGAATTATGTTAGAAATGGAAAATGACACACATAAATTAATTGGTACGTACAACTTTACTTTTTAGTTTTCTTTTAAAACTCTAGCGGTATTTTTTGACATTTCAGAAATGTATCGTTATTTTAGCAATTATATTTTACACTTCTACATATGTACAGTAACTCATTGGACAGATGTTTCAGTTTACCACAGATTTGACAGATTTAAAAATTATGAAAATATGTTTTTAAGGAAAAACTAAAAACTAAAGCTGTATTTACAATTAATTTATTGCAAGTTATTTCCCGTCTCTGACGACAACAAATATGATATCCCGAGATAACCAAGCTTTAAGCTGCGAATATAAATATATAAATTGCATTGTATAACAAAATAATGAAAAAATCTTATATAAAGTTCTTTACCATAATCTGATAACCTCATTAACTTAAATATCGAACCAATAACAGGTGTGGGTAAGCTTTTGAGTTTCTGTCGAATAACATAATAATGATGCAATTTTGGCAGAAATGCGAAAATCACAACGATGCAAAGAGTACATAGTGTCAAAAAAATTAAATCCATTGTCGTAATCTGCGAACACTTCAAATAAATAGTTTATCGAACAAGTTCATTGTTAGATTTGCTGAAGTGAGACATTAATATTATTACTACATTAATATTATTAAGAAATTATATTAATATTGTTAAAAAGTTATAGTATCTCAATACTAATTATGTGCAAAAATATATTTTTAAAATATTTGAGAAAATATTTCTCAAAGATATTTTCAATTATGATAAAGACGATGACGCATGTATCAGAAAATATATTTTATGTCAACAAATCTTTTATCTTATATTTATTTTATTTTGCTTTGTATTTTCATTGAACTTTTTATAAATCTACAATAAACGTACTCAGACAATGCCGAAGGTTTTCAGAAATATCTCAGAAATATTTCAACTGAAAAGTGAAACATTTCATAAAAATTGCGAAATATGTCTGCAACATTTCTGAGACAGCTCTGGAATAACAAAATGTTCGCGATTCTTGCACATGAAATCTTGTTGGAAGGTTGATGAAATGTCAGAAGGAATCTGCAATCTTTTTGAAATATTACCAAAAAGATTTCAGTTATTTCTATACATATAATACTATAAAAATGATATTTAAATATTTTTGATTTAAATATTTTGATTGATACTTAAATAATATTTAAATTTATTATATCGACATAATAAATTTAAATATTGTTATCAATTTTAAACATATATTTAACTATTATTTCTAAAGTACTTAAAATTTTTGTGATAGATTACAAAACTGTTTATAGATTACAAAACTTATTGAAATAAACTTAAAGTTTCTATTATATTATTAGGTGTTGGAATTAATTCGTAGCGTTTTACAAGTGATGGGAAGTACTTTCATTAATATATTTTTTAATGCTCATGTGAAATAAATAACATTCTTTCATTAAAAAACGCTACGAATTAATTCCAACACCTAATATATTGCGATACATGAATTAGTTGTCTAGTAAATAAACAAAATATTTGTTCTGTATCTTTGTAACTAATCAGTAAATCGCAATGAAACTTTGCATAAATTATTTTAAATATTTAAAGTACTTATAAACTTATAAAAGAAAAATGTAAATTTTTAAATAATTTTTTAAATTTTCATTTTTAACAATAAAAATAATAACAAATAAAATAAATAAACTGTACAAATGTGTTATAAAACAAAAATATAATCTTATTCACACAACTTTCATATGTATATAGTTTATTTAAAGTATGAATATTAAATATACTGCCAAATTTAATTTCCTTTGCAGGGACTATACGTCTAATATATCTTTAAAGTAGAACAAGTCACTAATATCAAATAACGTTAAATTGAATCGTAATTGACCAAAAAAAATAACTTTTAGTAAATTTTAAATTTTAATACATTTTAGATTTTTACTTCGTGATATTTTTTTTGTTCTGTTTAAATATATTTTTCAATTTATTGCATATAGGCCAGTCGCTCGAGGTTTTAAAAAGGAAGAAATTATTTACAGATACTTTATTGTTTTAATCGACAGTTTGAAGTATAAAAAGACTAAATTTAAAAGTGCTACAACATTAAGGGAGGCACTTGGAAGTAATTAAGCAATAAAGTTTTTTTTTTGGTTTTTCGATTAAAACTCGAAAACGAAAAGAGATATTGAAAAATGACAAGAGAGCTTTTTTGTTGCTGCTGAAATTTCCTACAAAATGAGTTTAGAAAATTATCGTTTTAACAATTATATTTGTTCTACGGTTTCTTTTCAATAAATTTAATTTGAATATTGAGAGATATTCTTGAACAATTTGTGCATCTTGAACAGCGCTTATTCTCGAGCCTTCTATAATATTATTATTTTTAAGTTAAGGAACCGTAATATTCAAATTTTTCTATATTCTTTTTTAATATAATAGATTTTAGAAACACTTCTGTTAAAATGTTTCATATTACATATTGCAGAATTCTTTCAAAACTGTTGCACATGAGATATGAAAGTTTGAAACATTTCTGAAAAATTTTCCACAATAATCAGTGCTGTATAGATAGAAATAACGGACAGAGACATAGCATTAATTATATTATTAGGTGTTGGAATTAATTCGTAGCGTTTTACAAGTGATGGGAAGTACTTTCATTAATGTATTTTTTAATGCTCATGTGAAATAAATAACATTCTTTCATTAAAAACGCTACGAATTAATTCCAACACCTAATATAATATATACGCATTGTGTGTATGTGTGTAAATTGAAAATTCTAACAAATTTTGAGTTAATACCAGTTACAAAAATTATTATTTATCAGACCTAGCTATGATTTTTTTATATAATAACCATTATGACAAAAGGTAGGATATAAGAAGATGGCAAAGAGCCAATAACGTATAAAAGAATTTTTATTTAAATAAGCAAAATTAATACAAAATAATTAAAATAAACAAACGTTTCAACTCCAATCGAATCATTTTCAATGCAATCTTACAATAATATAAACATCGTTCTAAATTAAAAATCTGTACATAGTCTTACAATATTCTTACAATTTCTTAATATAAAATTTTTTCTTTCTGTGTAATACGCTGCGAGTCATTTTTATCAAGAATTAACAAAGTCATTAAGAAAATTCTGGAAAAGTAACCGTAAACAAAAAGAATTAATATTAATTACATAAAAATTAGTAATATGATAATGTACCTTAGTAAATACGTTAAGAGTCCAATAATACACAACGAGAAAAAAATGTAGACTGTAGCCCATTTCGTGGTACAATATAATAGTCTTTTTATTTTATAAGTTATTATAAGCAAATTTGCAAAGGAAACAAACATCTGATTTGCACGATATCAAATAACGAAATGTCAAGCAGAAAAATATTATTGAGAACGAAAAACGGAAAAATAGGGGGGAAAAAGAAGAGAAGATATTAGGAAGGAGAAAGAGAGTATAATGTCAGAATACAATTCTTCGGCAAAGACTCCGTGTCATTTTATCTATTTATTCCATGTTTCTGTTTTTTAACATGGACCATTTCAGATATCAATCTTTTATTATATGAAGGCTCTATATCTAATATATCCACTTTATCCCATTTAAAGTTATGATTCTCCTCAATACGAAGGTTGGAAATCACTGATGGAGATTTTGAAATTATATCAGAAACATGTTCGTGCAATCTGTCTTTAATTGTCTTTTAGTTTGGCCAACATAACTGACATCACAATCCTCGCAAGATATTCTGTAGATCACATTTTGATTCACATTTTGAACGTGTTCTAAATCATCCTTTCCTTTCTTTATAAAACTTCTTATGTTAGAAATGGTAAAAGTCAATTTACAATTAAACATGTTAACAATAGGTATAAATATTTCAGATATCGTATTAACATATGTCGCATAATCGCAAAAAATCTCTCAGCGTCATCCTTATTTTTATTCAAATTATTAAATTTATTAATGTGATATTTAATTCTATTATGAATAGTTGAAAAAATAGAACGTAACGGATACCCATTCTGTAAAAATATCTTAATAGCCGTCATTCAAATTATTTCGTTGGAATTTCGGATGACACAAACAAAAAATCTTATTCACAATTCCATAAATTACACCTCTTTTATGACAAAGTGGATGGTGTGAATGGAAATTAAGATTTCGTTCTTCAAATAATTCTTCAATAATCAACATCGTATCTAAAAAACTTATTTTTCCATCAAGGCCAATCTCCATGATGAACTACAATCTAGTGTGCAACGAATTAAAAATATCTCAAACACTCTCAGATGGAGCTAAGATAATATCATCAACGTATCAGATATCATTGATAATAAAATGCAGATAAGGCAGCATTCCGATAGCCATTTTTTCAAAGTCTTGCATAACCATATTTGCAACAACAGGTGACAAGGGTGAACCCATGGGGGTTCCAAATATTTGCTTGTATATTTTTTTATTAAAGATAAAAACCATAGAATTTAAAATCATCTGAAAGGCAATCAAAAATTCGTCCAAAGAAATTTTAGTCTTCTTGGATATAGCACCTTACAACCACACTATCAGATGCCAAATCTATAGGTATATTAGTAAATAAAGATATCATAAGGAAATTAACATAGAATCTGGTTCCAGTTTAACATCCTTAAGTTTATTAATTAAATCAAAGCTATTTTTTTTAAAACTAGGAGTCTCTGGTATAGAATCTATAATGATGTTATGCAGAAACAATGATAAATTATATAATGGGCTATTTAAAAACAATGACTTTAAATGTTCGTTAAACCATATATGCTCTAGGAATGAGTCCATCAGTCGTATGCAACTTCCGATACGTCAAGTCATCTATTAACTCTTTTCCTTTCCACCTACTAAGCATGTTACGTAAATCACTTACGTAAGTTTTTTTATATTTGTATTGTGTTTTTTTGTAGGATCTTTAGTTATCAACTCATATGTATTTTTATCCGAAAGTATCAATTCCATCTTGGATATGTAATCTAATTTATTTTGAGCAACAGTAACATTACCCTTATCTGCTTTAGAAATTAATATTTCAGGATGATTTCTAACAAATAATTTTGTTGTCTTAAACCAATCAAATAATAATTTATCATTCGAACCAATCTTAGGAAAATCATTCTGAAAACTTCTCCAGAACCGTATTATTATTGAAACCGTATTATTTCTAACGAAATTAATTATATTATTCTGCCGACCAATAATATTATTCTCAATATTCTTAATAAACTCAATTAATGTTCTATTAATATTATGTTTAGTAATAGGAAGGCCAAAACCTTCACCCAACTGAAGCAGATACTGGACTTCTATAGGAATGTCAATATTGCTCAAATTGAGGAACCATTTATTATTTAAAGAATCTAGAGGAGCCGCATCTCCAAACAGTTCAGCCGAAAAATCTCCATCAGTGATTTCCAACCTTCGTATTGAGGAGAATCATAACTTTAAATGGGATAAAGTGGATATATTAGATATAGAGCCTTCATATAATAAAAGATTGATATCTGAAATGGTCCATGTTAAAAAACAGAAACATGGAATAAATAGATAAAATGACACGGAGTCTTTGCCGAAGAATTGTATTCTGACATTATACTCTCTTTCTCCTTCCTAATATCTTCTCTTCTTTTTCCCCCCTATTTTTCCGTTTTTCGTTCTCAATAATATTTTTCTGCTTGATATTTCGTTATTTGATATCGTGCAAATCAGATGTTTGTTTCCTTTGCAAATTTGCTTATAATAACTTATAAAATAAAAAGACTATTATATTGTACCACGAAATGGGCTACAGTCTACATTTTTTTCTCGTTGTGTATTATTGGACTCTTAACGTATTTACTAAGGTACATTATCATATTACTAATTTTTATGTAATTAATATTAATTCTTTTTGTTTACGGTTACTTTTCCAGAATTTTCTTAATGACTTTGTTAATTCTTGATAAAAATGACTCGCAGCGTATTACACAGAAAGAAAAAATTTTATATTAAGAAATTGTAAGAATATTGTAAGACTATGTACAGATTTTTAATTTAGAACGATGTTTATATTATTGTACGATTGCATTGAAAATGATTCGATTGGAGTTGAAACGTTTGTTTATTTTAATTATTTTGTATTAATTTTGCTTATTTAAATTAAAATTCTTTAATTTTATTGACTCGTTATTGGCTTTTTGCTCTTCTTGTATATTACCTTTTGTTATAAGTACAGAGCCTTTTTAATACTTTTAATAATCATTATGATTTTTTAAAATGTTTTTCGTATTACATATATAGTAGCACATAAATTCGTAGTAAATAGAATTCTATTCCTCTTAAGCAAACACAAATTATAACTCATTTAAATAAATCCACTAATTATTGTTTTATTACTCATTTTAGCAAAATGTTTATATATATATATATATAAGGCGTATGACTTTGCTTATGCGGTTTTTTTCCGAAATTCGAGGCTTTATTGTAAAAAACTGGTTATACATTTATGATTCAAAGTATTGTCCATCGCTGGCCACTACTTTTTCCCATCTTTCGGGC
>NW_011627125.1:2073258-2113411 GCF_000204515.1 Acromyrmex echinatior | reverse complement strand
TTCCCTAATAGCGGCTTCACCATAAATATTTGAAAGCATTCGATGAGCCTCAGCCGCAGATTTCTTCATATTGAAGCAGAAAATTAAAACCTCCCGCAAATGACAAGAATTTGGCTCGTAAACTGACATTTTCAATCGAGAATAACTTTATGATGCAGACACAAATCGACTATGTTTCTATGGGATTATGTTGACAGATGCCCAAGTTTATTGTGTGACGTCTATGATCTATTTATTTCGATTACCACTTACCGCTAAAGCCATCTATACGAAAACCGAATGAGCAAAGTCATACACCTAATATATATAATATTTAAAATATATGAACTTTCAGTACTTACCGTTTCTTAAGTAAATATTACTGCAACACTGAAATTTCAATACCGTTGACATTCGATTTAAATTTAAATCATATTTTATAATGTAATACAATAATAATGTAATACAATAAGATATGCAACAGAATAACGCTCCTATAAATTCTGTAACAAAGAACAATTATAAAAATTTCTGTTCCTCTTGAGTCTAGGTTCAATCACTGAATGAAACTGCATGTAATTTGATATCTTGATATCCCTTCTCTACCCACACTCTCTCCATGATACTCATGCAATGATTGTATAACTGTATTGCACTTGAGCTCGAACTCTGAGTTTCTCAATATTTACAACATTTGGAAAAATATTGTGCCGTAAATCATACTTTTATAACTGACGAGGTAGAATAATTATTTGAATTGATAATGCGATAATGCTTAAGATATTAACTGAATGAAGGCTCTTCTTTTTGAGTTACAATTAAATAATACAAAGGAATATTTTCCATCTTGTTACATTGTAGGATATAATGCACACACATTATAACGTTACTTTACGTAATAGATTTCTGCTAAACCGGTTCCGTCAATATTACGTAAATATTCTTGAAGCTTCCACGAGTGCTTTCTATATAAAGATTATGCGTTAATAAATATTTTGTTTTTCTTGCATTATTCGCATTCACAATTCATATATTACGGATAGTAATTAATTTGTCAATGTATGATGATAATATTATATATGGTGTTCTGATTATAAAAATGCTCGTTGCGTTTGTTTTTGAGAGAAGTTGTTACTATCGTGCTTTCGCTTTCGCTTTTTCTCGCTTTTGAAGGTACGTTAACATCAGTTTCTTTTGATAAATTCGTCATTTTATTATTATACATAAATATAGAAATTAAAAATACATATATTAACATCACATAACCGCACATATGGCATATATATATGGCATTTATTTAATAAGTTAATTGCAACTGGCAATTATCGTGATATGTCAAATAAGGAAAATATTTCTATTATTGATAGTAAGAAAATATACAAACCAATTTAAGTAAGAAAGTATGGAAAAACACAGTATAAAGAAAATTTTTTTAATCCGTCTAAAGATTATAGATACGCAAAATTTTAAGTAGGTATTCTATTACGCTGTCTTTAAGAGATCTTTAAGAATCTTGCAATTAAGAATTTTTTTTTTTAAATAAGCCTCATAGACAAAATTATCCTCTTATCACATCCACAGTTCCCACAAAAAAATTTGATAGATGCTATTCATATTTTCTTAAATAATTGTTATTCTCTCTCATTTGTCTTCTCTACAATTAAACAAAGATTAAAGTTCCATATACATAATAAACATATTACACGTAATTTACAATTTAAAGACAAATATTTTACGATTCCTTATGTCAAATCGGAAAGTTTCCTATTTCGGAAAATTTCCTTTCTACTTCCAGTATGGAAATATCTATGTTCCTTTCTATTTCCAGTATAGAAATATCTATGTTCCATTGTAAACTAGCCTTTTCTATCCCTAACACATTAAAAAGTCTTATTAAAAGAGGAAAAGATAAGTTAGATTTTCTATCTAATTAGAACGTAGTTTATAAGATTTTCTGTGACGATTATGAGGCGAGTTATGTTGGTCAAACTAAAAGAAAATTAATACGAGATTACACGAACATATCTCTGAAATTAAGAAGAATACTAATTCTCCTACTGTTATAACTGATCATCATATCAATTTTGATCACAATTTTAGATGGAACGAAGTGAAAATTTTTTGCGAATCTTCGTACAACAAGAGATTAGTGTCTAAAATGATTCACATCAAAAGACAGAAACAAAGTATTAATAAAAAGAATGATGAATCGTTACTTGAAACTTACTCACAGATTGTTCAATCTCTTTCTCCTTCTTATTTGCATTCTTTCTCTTTTTATTTTCCCTCTCCCCTCTCTTTCTCTTCCCTCTACTTGATTTTCTCCCTCTTATGTTCCCCTTCCTTTCTAGTTTACCACTTTCTTGTCTTAATGTGGATTTATTGTCTCTCTGATCATCTTAAAGAAATAACTATATTTTCAACTTCATCGCATTATCTAAAAAGACGACGTTTATATTATACTCACACAATTAGAAAGTATTTATTCTCATTTGATTTAGCTGCTACTAAATTAAATATATATAATTTATGACCATACATCACAATTTCAATTCTTATTAATGATTTTAATGTACATTTCTTATAATATTAGATTACTTTTTTTATTTTTATTTTTATTCCTTGTTTCTTAGTTTGTTTTTCTCTTATTAGACTTGATTATTTATCCCGATTACATTTTTACATTATATTTGTACTTTTTAACAGAAACAATCATGTTTGTCTATAATCTATATACACATACCAGAGGAATACAGAGTATCGATTATAACATTCTTATAACATTTATTTCATATTGAGCGAGATTGATAATTAATATTGCGATCGAAAGCGAATTATAATTTTTATATATCTTATCTATGTAATATTTCTACATTGATTACTTTTACATTGGTTATTTTTACTGGTTTATTGATAATGATCCAACAAGGAACGTTTGGTTTTGTTTATTACCGGCATATTAAAATTTTATATTTTAACTAAATGATTTTATATTTTAACTAAATGACTATTTTTTTAAATTTTAACATGTTTATTTATTAACGGTTTTAAATCTTAATTTATAACAATTAATCTTAGGTTCGTAGCCCTTTGTCTTTCGGTTTTGAAAATTTTATTTTTTTAATAAAAAATATGAATAATATTTGACGTGTTATAAATCCATTTTCCTTTTACATCATATAAAGAGTTCATCAGCGACCATGATTCTGGGTCTCCCAGTAAACTGAAATAAAAAAATAAGACTTCATTTTAAGACACTTGGGATTATCATTTGAACTATTATAGAATAATTAATTTCACCCAATAAATAAATAAATGACACTTATATAAAAAAAAAGTTTAATTTTTACATTTTCTTAAAATATTTCCCAAAAAATATAAAAAATTAAATTATCAAAGTAATTCTAATTCCAATGACAAAGGAATGTATATTTTATAAGTCTTCAAATTTGAGGCTAATCGGTTCAGTGATTTTATTTTAATCGTGATCGCCAGTTCCTAAAAAGTCGTATCAATTGCGTTCAAAATTGATAATTTTATGCAGCTAACGAAAAAATTTTGTAATGTTTATTTCGTAATTCTGATAATTCCGGGATCATAAAGTGGATATAACAAAAGAATGTAGCGACGAGTGGGGAAAAAAGGACACTGCAAATAATAAGAGAGTCCTTCCTTATGACTGCGCTCAGGTAGTACGCTGACAGGTGTACAAATTAACTGTTGTAATTTTGTTAATATTTTGAATTTTTGTATAAAACTTTACAAAAATATTCTACAGACTATAAGAATTAAAACGTAAAAGATGTTGATATATTAAAACTACATTGAAAATGACTTGATTGAAGTCGAAACGTTTGTTATTAATTATAATTGTTTATATGAATTTTTAATGCTAATTTAAATTAAAGTTCTTTTGTACATTACTGGCTCTTTGCCCTTCTTTTGTACTACATTGTTTTAAACGTAAAAAAATCAATTTTTTTTACCTGACAAAATAGATAAATACTTTTTTCTCTTTCGCAGATTCATAAATCCTTTTCCAAGATTAAAATATACGCATTAATACGTGTGGAATTTATGCTGAGAATAACCAAAAATTTCGAAATTGATATATTTTTTGCCATTTCTTAGTACAGGGTGGGCCATCTATTGGTACGTTTTTGAATTTCGTCGTATGGCAACACCGAACGAGCTCCAGACCCGAAATTTTGACAGTTTATTAGTCATACCGTCCGCGGCACGAAACAACATGTTTTCTCTTGAAGAGCGTTTTGAAATTTTAAAAACTTATTTTCAAAGTCAGTGCTGTGTCGCCGAAACTGTACGAATTTTGAAAAGAAATATGGGTCGTGATAGAGCACCCACCGAAGGAGCTATACGCAAATTGGTGAGGAAAGTTCGTGAGAAAAGGATGTTAGTGGATGACATTATATTACGACTGTTTTGAGTGAAATTGGCGCCGAGGTAGTCCAAAATGTCATTAATAATTGGGGTGACCGAATGGCATACTGTAAGGCCAGTAGAGGGAGCCACATGAACGAAATCGTTTTTCATTCTTGACGCGGATACTTTTAGCTTCACAACAAAAAAAAAATTAATAAAAAATATCAATGTATGCTCATTTGATCGCATTTTTAAAAACGTACCAATAGATGGCCCACCCTGTATAACATAGTGTCTCAAGCTATCAAGTCGTGATAACATTTGCTTGATGCAAAAGTTTTGCAACCTATACTTACGAAAGTAATCCACAAACACATTTGCACAAACAAATGACGTCGAGTTCTTAAAATTAGACTTAGACGCTTTATTACGACAAATTTGATATACGAAAATTAACACGAACGTGTCACTGCGTGAAATAGTATTGCATGTCGATGCGCTGGAAAAATAGACACCTCTGGTGACTTTGTTGAAGCTTCACTTTAGAATCTTCTTAATATACATTTTCAATAAATGTCTACAGTAAGCATTATTTTTTTTTTGCTTCGGTGAAGCAAAATTTATAAATAACTAAATTTTTATTGAGAAAAATATTATCTCGGAGAGATAATATTTGAACTTTTGACCGAGATAATATTTTTCGCAATAAATCTGATTGTAACAATCAAAACTTGGTTGAGGGATTTATCATTTACTATGGATAAGTTATATATCCATATATTGCATCAATTGTGACATTATAAAACATGATATATAATAATAAGAATTAAATTATTAATAAGAATTTCTTATTATACATTATGCTATAAATTAAATTGCAATTTCAAAAAGCAAAAGCGACTCACCACGCTTATAATTAAAAATATGTATATGTGAAATGCATTGTTGTAATATAACCGTCATTGCTGTAATATTACCTGACGTAACCGTTGTACCTATGGTTCAAGTAACTATTATATATAAATAGTTGTTCCATATTTTATTATTTATATTTATCTGGTTGACGTCAGATTTCTGTGTAGACCAACCACTGTTTTTTTTCATGTAATTCCAAATGTATACCATTTTTTTTCCCTCTTGAAACTTTACAACTTTTATCTAAAACATTTTTCTTTAAAAAAAATCCACGATTTACAAATATTTTTCTGTCAAATATCAAATCAGACACACTGTATATAACACACACACCTACATATACACATCAGTATATAGGTATTAAATTTTTGTCTCAAAATGATTTCAGGAATCTGTTATTAGCAGATGATGCGTTAGGTCTAAAATATCCTGTATATAATATATATTTATGTATATTATATATATATATATATATAATATATATTTATATATATATATATATATATATATATATATATATATATATATACATAAATATATATTCAAAAGTCCCGATTTTTATCATTCAAAAAAAGGGATATTCCTAATATGAGATACAAGGATTTCTTTATATGAGATGGTATCTCATAATAAAAAATTAAGGAAAAAATAAAGATGACAAACTTTTTATATACGCTTTTATTATATTATACAATATAAAAGTAGGAACAAAAAATTTAAACAATATAATATATTATAGAACCGTATAATAAAACAAATTATAGAAATCAAAGCCTTAAACGGTGTAGCTGAATCTTAATGCTTGTATTAAGTACTCGTATTATGTATTGTACTATGTATGTACGCAATACGTAACGCGCGGTTTCTAGAGACTACATACGTAGTATATAAATTTACATAAGAATCATACAAGCATTAAGACCCAGCTAAGCTGTTTAAAGCTTTGATTTCTATGTTTGTGTGTGTAGTTTGTGTCACATATACAAGTAGTAGAGTTAACGTTTCAAGACCGAAAAATCATTTCGGCGTGCGTTTCTAGGGAAGCGTAACTATGTATGGAATATATAAATTCACATAAGAAAAAATTTAAATGTTACATAATAATTATATAATTTTGTGTTCGTGCGTGCATATAATTATATAATTACGATTTCAAAAATACATATATTCAGCCTATTAAAAACGGATTATTTTAATATGGATCTGTTAAAAATTAAGTAAACTTTACTCTAATGAAAATTCTTAATAGATCCATATAAAAACAATTTAAAAAGCTAATAGAATATAAATAGTCTAATGAATAGTCTAATCTTATTTAAAATAGGACATTTTATAGGACTTTGTGGCGTTTTCTTTTTATGAGTAACATGTCCCTCTCTTGACAGCGTCATGTACTACGCACAGCGAATTCCTATAGGTTGTAATTATATCTAATGGAGATATATCAACGTATTAGCATCTATAAGCTTTTGCGTAAGAAAAACTTACCTGTTTCTATCTGTGTATTGGATGCAATCTGTATGCATCGGATGCTGATGATATCTATCTGCAATTACAGATACCGTTTCTATTTGCATTTGTGTGCAATGTTAACCTATAGGAATTTGTCTGCGACTACGATTACGATTCTTATTTGTTTCTGTCTGGATTATGTATACCTCAGACGCTGACGGTATCTATCCATAATTACGGAATCATCTGCATCTATGTATTATAGGTCAACATTGCAGATGAATATGGTTTACATTGCACACAGATGCAGATAGGTACAGTTCCGTAATAGATATCAGCAAAATCAGCATTCGATGCATACAGATTGCATTCTATATACAGATAAAAACATCAAGTTTTTCGACTGCAAAAACTTGTAAATACGCTGGCAGATCTCCATTAAATACAATTACATTTTCTATCTGCATTTGCAGATATAATAGTTGCTGACAGAAACGTAAGAATTAAATATTCTCTTCAAACAATGGATATCTATTAAAATTTATTAGACGTTGCATCTGTTTCTGACTGTTTCTGATTGTTTCTAATGAAATTTTTAGGAGCAATGAGTCGTAAGTCACTCGAAAAAAGCACTGCAGTCACATACGTATGCTAAAGTGCTAAATTACGATATAACGCAAATTATATTGTATAGATATGGATAGAAACACAATCATAAATTGCAGATAGATTATACTCACTGACAACATTTGTTCAAATTCAAATAGAAATCGATAAGTTATGTATTCGCAAATACAATCACAATTCGGAACATTTAAAAGCGTGTAATTATGGATAAATTGCACGACAATAAAATAAAGGAATGTCAGTGCGTGGCAGTTTCACGCTCATATATCGGCTGTTTGCAAATACGTATAAATTATGATATAACGCAAATAGTAAAATAAAATTTGACAACATCCAATTTTACAAATCTTTTTTTGCAACGACTACACGCATGATCTAATAATGAATTTTCTACTAAACAGGTTTCATACTAATTGTAAGAGTAAAAAGTTCATAATAGAATCAAACACATGCGCTTATTAGTTTAGCAGAAACCCTGCCCATATTTTCATATCTTATATTGAGCCTACATTATAATAGACGACTTTATTCTATAGAATTTCATCAATTTCAAATTGGAGTAACTTTTGTCTGGGACTGTATAGCCAAGACATCCTTAAAAGCGTCCATGAACAACAATCTAATCAAGATGTCATGCAATAGAGGAATGTTGTTTTTCGAAATAAACATTTGCGATTTTGCTTTCCCTTCTTAATTGTTTGAAGATTAACTTCATACAACATGAAGTTTAAAACAATATTGCTACAACGTTTGCAATGTTACTGTAACATTGATGGAATATTGTATAATGATGCTGCAATATTACTGGAACAATCTGTGCTGTAAATTATGTTGGTTATTACTTCTTGGTATTAATGTACATACATTTGCATTTAACCATCTTTTGTCAGTGAATATATAGGTATTCTTTATTTATGTTTCCCTGTGGAGTTACAAGAACTTTCCGTTTCCTACCATTACATCTCTAAACGTTTTATCTTATATTATACAAGGTATTTGTTAAATAACACTAAATCTTTTGCATATGAGCAGAATAGACTAAAGCTCGAGAATCGTCATTAAATAAGTGTCGATTGACATAGCTTAACTCGACGTCGCTTCATGATTGATCTGACAACAAGTTGCTGACGTTACATACTGCCAACGTTGACCCGACGGTAACCTGAAATTATCTTTCGATAAGAATGAGCTAACAGAGCTGAACTAATGTCATGCCGTTCTAAACAATCGGTTTTTAACATACTGCTAACATTGGCTCGACATTGGCTAATAGTCATAAGAGTCGATTAACGTAGCCTGGACTGACATCGCGCCGAGTAGTTCTTTTTATATTTCTTTTAATTATTAAATGAAGTAGAATTCATGATTTATATTTTTACGGTACAATTTTTTTTAACTCAGTTGAATTAAAACGAAAAATTTCTTATTCATAATTCTGAATAAAATAGCATTCATGATGTACTTTCAAATGAAACAATGGATTATTTATTCACAATTTTGAATAGTATTCATGGCTCATTTTAAGAAAATGGGCCATTAAAAGAAAAACTTGTTTTTCTTATTTTTATTCAATTGGATTAAAAAACTGCATTTCTTATTCAAAAATTTTAATTAAGCAGTATTCACGATGCACACCACACAAAATACTATAATATTATTTTTTAATTGAAAAGCATAGAAATATACTCTATGCTATTCCTATAAACGAATAAAAATGCATTCAAGATTGAAAAGGATTCATTTTAACATTCCCGAATCCGTATTTCTGGAAATCTGAATCCTTTTTAATCCATTTCAATCTGAATGCGTATTTTAAATAGCGAATACTTTTCTTTGGATTTAATTGGATTCAATTGGATTCAATTAGATTCAATTGGATGCAATTGGATTGAAAAACTGCATTTTCTATTCAAAATTTTGAATTGAATAGTATTCACAATGTGTGTGTTGTGCACAGAAAAAGCTAATATTGTTTTTAGATTGAAAGGCATAAAGATATGCTCCATGCAATTCCTATAAATAAATAAAAATGCATTCAGGATTGAAAAGCATTCATTTTAACATTCGTGAATCAATATTTCTGAAAATCTGAATCCATTTCAATTCATTTCAATCCATTCTCGTTTGCTGGGACGTCAGCCTCGAGTGATTTCGATTAATTCTGGAGCAGTTCGGACAATATGGGCTGTGTTCGCTTTTGACGCTTACAGCACTTGCGAGCATTATTTGTCTTTGTTTATTATTTAATAAATAACAAGGATGAAACGACGTTGTGAGCGACAAAATAAACAGCCATGGCGCTCAATTTGTTTAGTGGAAAACTCTGATAATTGTGAAACTCTATCTGACTGTCGAGATCTTACGTTTATCTTATATAAAAAAAATTCCTTTACGTAAGAAAAAGTCATAGGCACGCAACGAAGTTATCTATCCGTCACTCGCGAGCACGGTTACAAATTTGGCTCATGATCGCAATTAATCACGCCTGCGAGCACGTCGGTTTATAAAGTGATTGTATTTTGTGATTACAGATTAAAATGAAGTGTACAGTAAAAGGTTATAAAAATTATTATCGGAAAACAAAAAATCTACCGATGAAATATTTTTCATTTCCAAAAGATAAAGTAATTTACATAAATAGCGTGAAGTCTGTGTAAATCGAGATATCTCTATTATCAAAAATAAGGTTCTAATAAAGTATATATTTGAGTCAGCGTTAGCAATGAAGAATTTAATATTTTCAAGATGTGTGTGCAAAAAAATTATTTTTTCCCATGATTATATTTTGTGATATTACTAATGCAAATAGTATAAGAAAATAATGAATGAATTGTTTCTTGGTTTATTTACTAATACAACTAAATAATTATTAATAATATTAATAATAATATTAATTAATAATATTAGTATATATAATAAAATAATTAATTAAATTTCAAAAGTATGAATAAAGGTTTTCGATTCTTGACTTGAAATAAATTATAGGGAAAATACTTTTGAAAAAATAATACACTTTTCACAATCTGGAGAGCTAGCTAATTGTAAGTAATAAAAAATATTCATTAAACTTTGAAGCAACCTAACTTCCGTTGCGGAATAGCTCATCGGACGAATTTATCGGGCCGAGAACGAAAAAGGTTCGTTGCAGAAAGAAGAGGCGCTTATAAGTAACGCACAGAACTGTGTAGTAAAGTGAAACAAAATACTCTTTATTACATTCAACACGATACAAACAGATAGTTCTGAACACAATACAATAAAATAAAGTAAATAATATAAAAATATAATGAAGATAATAACGGCAGCGCGTGGTATTTCAAATGGACCGAGCGCTGGTGCGCCCTGGTGTCATGGCGCGATAATGCAGAACGGATGCTAACGCGGCGCGGAAACGTACATCCGTTCCGCATTATCGATACGGTCGCGGACGGAAGCGCATATTGAAGCGACTAATGCTTGGTCAAGAACATGTAGTTTCTCGGGGCCCATCGTTACAACTTTATTCATTATATTTTTTCGAAATTTATTTCTTATATGATATTTTAACCCTTAAACATTAAGGTAAAATAATGACACTTTTAGATTTTTGAGATTAGTTCCTGAGACATTAATTTAAAAAAAAACTGGAATAAAAACAGTAATTTTATAAATCTATATTTTATTAATCAAATCGATATAGCGTACAGATACAAATATAGCATTTTTTCTTTCGCGTGGTCTCACAGACCAATTATACTACTTGAAGGTTAAATAAATTTCTGAAATATATTATAGATTTTTTTAGTATTCTTTTTTATATTATAATATTTTACATTATAATATTTATAATATTGTTTTTTAGCATTTTTATTTTGTATTTTTAATATCTTTTGTAATTGTTAAAGTGTATTGCAAGAAGCGCTATAAGTATGCTGATAAATAATACATTCGAATTTACACAAAACAATGGCGTAACTTGATTATAATTCTGATTTGTCGCTCGATTCTCATGTGATTACATCCTACGCATAGATATACCTTTTATCATGGATATTATATCTTTGTTCTTTACATGCAAGTAGACATGGTGTACTCTTACGCATGTTTGGCTGTAGCCAATCAGAGCTTGATCTTTTTTGCCATTTTTCGGTGAATTTTAGTAAATAATTACTTATTCATTACTTTTTTTACTATTATTTATTACTTTTCATTTAATATTTAATATATTTTTTAATCATTTCAAATCATATAACAACCATGCGAATATATAAGGTTGTAAAATGATGGAAAATGAGGTCAGTGCGTTGTTATGCGCAAACTTGTCTTAGTTACGAGCATACCATGTACTAGCATACCATGTCTACTTGCACCATAATCTTTCACTGACTATTATACTATCCAACTGGCGACTTACGATATCAATATGATGTCAATCACATTGACGTTACGGAATGTCATCAAATAAAACTTATGATTACTTTTTGATTATTTGACGTCATTTGTATTACAAACATGACTTGAATTTAATGTTAAAATGACAAACTTTGCTATCTGAGTAGATATCTTATGTGTTGTTAATGTCACGACAATATTCTAATTGTGCAAAAGAAGTACTTGAGATTCATCGTTTAGTTTTTTTGCTGTAAAACAGAATCTGGAAATTCTTGTTCTACACTTTTCTTGATATGACAACTGGCATTATAACATTATTGTATGAAGCATCTTCACATAGAAAAGAACATGTTTATTTAATTACTACTCCCGACTGTTGAATTTAATGTCAACTAGATGTAATTTTGCGTTTTAAGAATATTATTGAATTACTGAAGATAGCCAGATTGTGGCCGAAACGTTTAATGTTTTAATTAATAATAATTAAATATCACAAACTATAACTTGTGCTGTGGTTTTTTATACTTTTCTTTTTATATGTTTTTTATTATTATTAAATATAAAATGTAAGTAATGATTAATTTGTTATAACGAGCTCTCTCTACCTTAATTAAGAATATTCAATGTCGAAAATAAAACACTGATGAGAATGTTTAAAAATTACGATAAAATCTAATCAGAATTAAATTATGGATAAGCAACTTTAAAGAAATTATATGAAAGGAAAAAAGCTCAACATGATTATAATCAACTATATCGCAAGCAAATTGATCACAAAAATATTTTGTCAAAAACTAATACTTGACTTATAAACCAGTCAGTGTCAAAAAAATATCTTAAAACCGCAAAATACTTCTTTAAAACAATGATAAAATTGAAAACTTTAAAGTTAAATCATTAATAATCAAGAAATAAAAACTCAACTAATAATCAAAAGATAGAAAGACCTTGTTATAATGGAAGAACGATACTGATTTTATTTGCTGAAACTGTTTATTTTTTTGGCGTAAAATGTATGAATACTTCTTCAACTGGACGCGTAATGAGAGAACCGCCGTACTCAATCGTGTCGATTGTTTTCACACTTTTCACTCTCCACTTTCTGAGAATTGCAGTCAATACGGTTTTCTCTTCGAGTAGAGCGAATCTTTGCCCTATACAGTTTCTTGGTCCGGCGCTGAACGGAATATAAGCATACGGATTTCTATTCTGCGAGTTTTCTGGAAGGAAGCGATCCGGATCGAATTTCAATGGGTCCGGCCAAACCGCCGGATTTCGATGTGCTAATAGGATGGTCAATATAACTGAAGTACCTTTCATAAGTGTATAATTATCTAAAATAGAAGAAATAAATTAATATATGAACTATGTAGTTGTTTATATAAAACATTGTCTTTGTCCACATAAACGTTTTTTTTATGATTTGAAACTTAAATTTTTGTGAGATTATAATGTTATTATCAATCTTTAAATATACTATACTTGTTTAATTTTTAGTAAATTGTATGTATGAATATTATTTTTTAAATTTTTTAATTTTTTCGCCTTATAACATTTAACTTATTTATAAATTATATAGAGTGATTCAGAGAATAAACGTTTTTCCTTAAAGTATAATATTCCTGACTTCCTAATTCTATTATCTCTGGCATACTAGCGCGACACGCGATATAATGAGTATACAGCTTTATCGATGTTTTCATTCTAAAGTTATAGTCTCATTGGATATCGCGTGTCGCGTGCGACGCGTACATCGCGCTAATGTGCCGGAGTCATAAGACGATTTTTCCTTTGCGAAATATGATACTTTAAGGACAAACGTTTATTCCGAATCATCCTGTATTGTAAGTTCTTTAAAATCTTTTTCTTAATTAATACCACAGACAGAGTTACCTATTTTTACATCTTCTACTAGTTCCCTCACGATTAAAGGTACACTTGGGAATATTCTAAGTGTCTCCTTTATAACTCTTTCAAGATACTTTAATTGCGACAGTTCTTTTACACTGGCTGGTACCTCTGAATCTCCGAAAATTTCCTCGAGTTCTTTGTGAACTTTTTCCTGATGCTCGAGATTATTGCCCAAAAGAAACAATGCCCAGGTTATAGCAACAGCAGTTGTATCGTGTCCCTATTATAATTTCATATTATTTTACATGTACTTTCTATTTGCACAGATATATTGCCGAGAAATTAATAAGAGAAAATTTTATATATTAAATTTTATATATTAAAAATTAGAAAATTTTAATTTTAACTTCGAACATCTCACCTCAAACATGAACGTATCGACTTGTGCTCTCAATTCATCATCAGTCAAAGGAGTGCAGTAGTCTTTCTCATTTTGGTCTAATAATAAGTCTAAAAACGCTTTTCTCTTTCGCTTACCTGATACAATAAGTTTTATTAACTAAGAAATATTTACAAAATAGAAAGATATATATAATGAACGAAATATAATTAAAATTTGTAATCACACCTATGTTAAATTCATCATCTTCATTTTCGAGTTTCGCATTTTGCGACTGTCGGTCAATCTTTTTTTTACTTATTACCTATAATTTATCATATTAGTTGTAAACATGAAATTTCTTTTAATGAAGCAATGTAAAAAAAGTAGTGAAACTTAAACATTATTTTAAATTTATATAAATACATGTGTTATTAAAGTACTTATAATATACCTTTTTTGTAAATCCATGTAATATATCAAGCATTGATTTAAACTGTTTCCCTGTAGGTAATAAATAGTACAACCAGTCAATCCAATACCATGGTTGAATCATTCGATTCGATATTAACTTGGAGATTCTGAAAATATAATTGGAATTCAACTTACAGAAATTGCATTGTAATTAATTATTAAATTTTATTGTTAATTGACTCTAAGTAATAAATCATTAACTGTTTATTAATAATAACATTATAAGAATTTTATAAAAACTAACTGATGTACTGTTGATGTATATTCGTTTACAATTTCTTGAGCATGTACATCCACACCCATTGCCGTTTCTGTAAGATAACTGTAATAACTAATATTGTTGATAATCCTTAATCATTTATAATACTAGAATTTAAATTAACATATTTCTTTCTTTATTACTATCCATAGAATGAGTGATAAAATTGATTAATTGAACAATCTTATCGTGAAATTCGATTCCATTTTGTGTCTCATCCGAATGAACATATGTAGTAATATTCCGCTGCACTATCCCCAACAGGAAATGTAAAACTTGAAAGGAAAAAGGCTGAATATCAGGCGTGTGTATGGGCATGAGTCTTCATAAATTTAAAGTCCACAATCTGTCCAAAATCCACAAATCTGTTTATTTTGAGCGGGTGGGTGGGATTGTCTATCCAAACGAGATTGCATAATTGTAGAGATTTCATTTGTCGAAACATAACATTACATAAGATAGAATGAAGCAACGCATACGCGCTGCTTCATTTTATCTTATGATATCTTAAATTATATAATAAACGAAAAAAATAGAATGAAGTTTACAGCGTGAGCACCCAAAGCGGATGGATCTCATATCTACGAGCGTCATACGCTCCTAAATGTCGAGCGGCATGCTTTTTTAATCCTCTATGCATTTTTATTCATTTATAGGAATTGCATGGAGCATATCTCTATGCCTTTCAATCTAAAAATAATATTAGCTTTTTCTGTGCACACAATATATGTGTGAATACTGTTCAATTCAAAATTTTGAATAGGAAATGCAGTTTTTCAATTCAATTGCATCCAATTAGATTTAATTGAATCCAATTAAATCCAATTAAATTTAAAAAAAGTATTTGCTATTTATAAAATACGCATTCGAATAGAAAAAAATTTCAATCCATTTTAATCCATTCTCGTTTGCTGGATATAGATCCGGCTTCAGGAAATTCGAAATACCTTCTTCTAGGGTACACAAAACAATATCAATTTGGTCGTGATCCTTACAGTTAAAATCATTTCTCTTGATGATAGAATTTCTTAAAGCTGATCTGCACTCCGAATTCAATTTAAGAGCCCTCAAAAAAGAGAGAGAGAGTTTTGGAAGGAGAATATTTCTTCATCAGAACCTCTCGATCAGATTCCAGGGCTGAATGTCGACACCAACAAGGTTGGGACCAAACAGTTTCGTCGTCAAAGCATTCGCATTATTCTTGTTTAATCCTACGGAAATGGGTAAACTAGACAGAGTAGCAGCAGAAACTGGAGGGGAAGGGATTAACTCGTTCATTAACTAACGAGCAAAAAGGAGGAGAAAATCCTCTGATTAAAAATAGAAAGGTATGACGACTGTCCATCTGTATTCTACAAATACACATCTAGTAAGTACGTACACGACTATAATATGCGGATCTCTCTTGGATCTCTCCCTCCTGACTCGCAGACGCTACTAAAGAATCTTCATCGACGAAGTCTGAAGCGGAAGTTTCGAGAAGGGAAATTGGCTTTGCGATCAAGCGGCTCTCGACTCGATAGAGACATTCGATCATCACGTTCAGATCGAAAAGGAGACGCTGATAAGGATAAAAGGGAGAAGCGAGACCAGCCTCCCTATCTGAGAGAACATTTATAAGGGCGTGAGATCTCCTTGAGAACTGCAAGACGGTCTCTCGATGAAGAGCTCTTCCTCTTCCTTGAATTACGTTCTGATTTTCCTATTATATGAAGAGAAAACTAAAAAAGATTAATAAAATTGTCACACGAGGAAACGTACAACAGGAAAACAATGAAGACGCACACGCGCATTTGATGCCATCTGATAGTCAGCCTTTTTCCTGTCAAGTTTTAAATTTCCTGTTGGAGATAGTGCAACAGAATGTTACTACATATGTCCATCCGGACGAAACTTTGCATAATTTACAACATAAAACGTACTGTGTCAACAAACATTTCTTCACAAAAAGTATTATAATTATACATGTTATTGTAATTAAAAATATGTTACATTACCGCAGATAATATCAAGAGTCACATTGATCATAAAAGGAAAAATATCAACGGCTTTCCCTGGATTGTCTTTTATTTTTTTTTCGAGACACTTTGTCAGGATCTCTGCTTTTTCAGATAGAATCACAGCAAATTGGTCTAATATACTAAAATGGAACGTTGGTCCGATGAGTTTTCTATCATGAAACCATTGTTTACCTAAAAGCATTAAAATATAGTATACTTACGTAGAATATTACAAAAAATAGAATTACAAAGTTAATTTAAAAAACATGTGGTTTTGTTATAGGTTTAATTTTTGAAATAGTAAAAATATTCTGTGTTTTTCCTACTTTCAGACGAATTTTTCAATAAAAACGCATTTCTCCGTTTTCCTTAGAAAATACAATATAAAAGAGAATAATTGAATAATTCCTATCGGAATCCATCTCATAATAAAACACTTATTGTGCTCATTATTTAAAAACAAATTATACTCGCAAGTTACACATAACATCACATAGCCAACTCCAAATATATATAACAGACTTTTTAATAACATAGGCCGAGGATAGTTGCTCATTACCTTTTCATTAGACCAAACTAATACAATTTTCAGATACGCAAGCAACAAACAATAATCTGAATAAGTATACAATCAACGACGCGTAACGGTGTATTTGAATAAATCATAAGAACTAAAATATACTGTTTTTTTGTTTAACTAAAATATACTGTTTTTCAGAGTACAAATACATATACAGAATGGAGCATTTAAAGTGTTATCTGTAAGCTATTATCTCTAAAAGAAGGCATCGAATCAAAAATATGTTCAGATAAAAGTGTTATGATTTCGAGGGAGACATAAGATGGTTTGACCTTGGGTGACGTTATCAAGGTCAGAATAAGGTTTTTTTGAATTTTTTAAATAGAACTCCAATTTTTCGTTATATATTCTTGTAGCTTATCAAGAGCTCGAAAGCTTTTCAAAACACTATGATAAAGTATATTTCCATTAAACACTTTTCGATTCGAGTTATAAGACTTCAAAGTTAATATCGCCGCACTGGCATTAGTACTGCCTAAAGCCTATTCTACAATGTAGTAAGCAGTAGGAAGTAAGAAGTTCTTACGTGCCTTTTTCACGCCTTGTCTTATAATAAGCTTTGATTGGCTAGCAGTAAAGTAATAAGGCGTAATGGGAATAACCATTTCGCTTACTCCCGGTCTTAATGCTTTACGCCATATTTTACTCCCTCTTACGACAGTCTTATTACTGCATTATAGAATGGATTTAAGATGTCCGACCGACGGCTAAAATTTCTTGAATGTTGTTTAAGATTACCTCGTATTTAAAAATAAAGAATTTGCTAGTAATTTTTAGATCAAAGCTTATGCATAAGCTTGCATATATAGAATGAAACAAAATCAAACTATATTAATACATTAAAAATTTTAACAAATATAAATCAAGTGATATAATTTATAAATTGCTGAAATTTATTTTAATAAACATTTGAATAAATGTTTTTTTGAATGAAAAAAAAGAAACTTTTCTTGTTATTTTAATTTATCATTATAAAAACATTTTTGTCAAATCATAAAAAAGCATATTTTTAACATTAAAAAAACATTTCCATGAAATATTAAAAAAATGTTTTTTTAATATTAAACATATATTTTTTTTAACGTTTTTTTTAATGAAAAAAAGGAGACTTTTCTCTTCTTTATTTTAAACGTTTTCAAAAATGTTTAAAAAAAACATTTTTTCAAACATTTTTTTCCCCATTGGGCCTCGGATTGACTTATGACTTAAGATTGTACTTAAGACAGTCTTATATGCAAGAATTGACTATGAATACCGACACATTTGTTTAACATAAAGTGTGTTAAACAATGAAAGATTCAGTACTAATTTCACAACGTGAAACAGGCCGATATCGCCCGAAGCGCCAGCGCATGAGGGCACCATTCAGTGGTAAAGAAAAATCACTGTTCAAAAATTGCTACAGATCGCAATTTTTTAACAATAATTTTATTTTCCCACTGTGCACCGGTGTTTAAGAATGAGTTGATAAGCGAAGTGAAGTAATAAAGCAACTTTCAAAGTAATAAAGCAGATTTTATAATTAATATTAGCTTCCCATTTTCTTCGATTTAGGAGATTCGTATTATATTTATCTATAATCCTTTAGTTTAGGAGATTCGTATTATATTTATCTATAATCCTTTAGTTTTTGAGTGAATTTCTAAATACCGCTTTTGCGCTAATTAAAAATGTACTGTCGGTCTTTGTCTTGGCATAGGGAACTTCTTGTCAGCATACTTGTATATTAAAAGTATACTAACTTCAAATGCAATTATCTTTCAAACATGCCTGGTTACCCCCTTCCCTCCCCCTTAAAATATATGTATAGAGAATTCATATCAGAATCATTATCTTTAATTAGTAAAAGCTTCAAACAAATCTTAAGAAAAGTCATTTTGCGATATAACCACCTTCAGTAAAACTCTAAACGTACGACAAAAAGATATGTAATGATTTTGTTTTACCTGTAGATGTTAAAAGTCCATTGCCCAACCAAGGTTTCAGCAGATCATAAGAGTTTCCTTTTGTGATATTTACGGTGCTAGGAAAAATAAGCTGTAAATATTTGAAAGAAACGTAATCTAATAATATTCAGAAATAAGATGCAACGTGTTTTTTACTGATATAATGTTTACTTATATATTTATGCTACAACCAATTTCATTAGTCATAAAAGATAATACTATGATTATTAAATCAATTAATTTATCAAAAGCAGTTTTATTAAATCTGTAAATTATTTCGCTATAATAATAAATTTCCATTTCTGTTGTAACTGTAACAATAAATCCGATTTGTTAAAAATAAATGCTTTTTAAAAAAAATTTAATTTCTTTAAACAAATTTCACACTGCAAATTATTATAATATATATATTTACAATATATACTTGTAAAGAATGAATAATTGGTTACATTATAATGATGAAAAAGTAATTCTTAGTATTCATAATTATACTATTATTCGTATCCTGTACATTTCCTTTTTTTGAAACTTCAGAGCCCATATTCTGTATACGTCTACCGACAGTTGTCGATATTGATAACGATAGTCAATGACAAGAGCTATTCTAAGAAAAAAGCTCGGTTCTCATTGACTGTCGCTACTTAACGATACTGATAACTGTCGGTAGACGTGTACAAAATATGGACCTTAACAGCGGAATTCTGTAACTCGTTATGTGCTCATAACGACAGTTGCGCAGATATTTTATTTAGTAAAAAAGCTGCGCAACTGTCGTTATGAACATTATGAATAACGACTGCATAACGAGTTACAGAATACAGAGACAGGGCCTCTATTCATTAAGGCCCGATTTCACAATATATGGTTACTTAAAGATTAAAGATAACTAAGAAATTCATGAATAAATTTTATTGATGAATCTGCTGATAATCTGCTTTTAATTTTTAGATAACCATATATTGTGAAAATGGACCTAAGACAGTAAAATCATTGCGCAACTTTTTATATCATATCTGCGCAACGATGTCGTTATACTGTCTTAAGTTACGAGTTACAGAATAGGAAGCTGCAGCGAAATTTTGCAATTCGTCATGTATTATTATGAACACATAATAACTGCGTAGTTACAGAATACAGGAGCAGAAGAATAATTATCTTTCGAACATGCCTAGTTATCTCCCATCCTCCCCCCATCTTAAAATATATATATATATATATTTATATAGATGTATATATAGATATATATATATATATATATATATATTATATATATATTTATATAGACGTATATATAGATAATGTCTTATCTTTAATTACTAAAAGCTTCAAACAAATCTTTAAAAAAATCATTTTATGATAATCTTAAGTAAAATTTTAAACATATGATAAAAAGATACATAATGTTTTATCTGTAGATGTTAAAAGTCAAACGTTTCTCTTTTTTTTTAATAAACAATTTTATAAATACTTTTTTAAAAATATCAAAATATATGCAAGGCTCATCAATTTTTGTATGGTTGTAAAAATGATAAAAATTATGAGTAACTCGAACGAATTAACATGAACGAGTCACTGTGTTTTAAAAAAGAAAATCATTTCGGAAAATCATTATGTGTGTGCTAAAGATTAATTACTACACATCGTAACAGTAATGATGATAAACAAATTTTGCATAATCTTTCTTCTTTTTTTAATATTTACTATTGAACTAAAATCCCACTTAAGAATGAATTCTTCTATAATACATTAATCATTGTAAAAAATATAACGGATGTTATTTTCTGTTAATATAAATGGATTTTATTTACCTCTAAGTATTCTGGCTTAAATATGTTAATAAAAGGTTTGGTTCCAATCTGGTACATGAATATTCCTTCTTTAAACTCCTCTATAAACGAGGAATACCTTTTTATGCGATCTAACAATTAGATTCATTAATGATTATACTAATAAATTATTAATTGTTATTTTTATTTATTTATTATATAAATTTAAGTAGAAAACTTTTTATTTTGAGTCGTATGCAAATATATATATATATATATATATATATATATACAAGGTTGGCCATATTCGACGGAAAGATCTGGCAACACTAACTTTTGACAGAGATTGAACAGCAAAAAATGTGTTTTTTTCCCATGATTGAAAAAAAAACATCTTTCCGTCGAATATGGCCAACCCTGTATATGAATGGCATTTTATATAAAAGAATGACAAAATCTTATGTATAAAGTTCTTTATACCATAATCTGATAACTTCATAAACTCAAATGCAACACCAATGAAAGGATATCCCTTGACTTCGGGAATATTTCTGAACTTTTGTCGAATAATATATTGATGGTAGTTCCACAGAATTGAAAAAATCAGAACAATGCAAAGAATGCATAATCCCAAAAATATGAAATCCATTCTCATTAACTGTGAACACTTCAAATAAATAGTTCATTAAGTAAATTTATACATCATTAGATTTATTAAGATAATGTAATAATGAAATTACATATCATACCGAGAAAAGTTATATTGACAAGACTTTCATTATATATTGATTAAAAATGTTTTTCAGAGATAGGTATGTCCAATTAGATAAAGATGATGATGCGTATATCAGAAAATATATATCAGAAAATACTATATTCCATGTGTTAAAAATATTTTATAATATTTAAAGTTAATGAATCATATCACCTAAAATTCGTGCGTTTAGATGTGGTACAATGTGGTATATACTAAAGACAAAAGCTAATGACATTTCTCTTGTTAATATTGATATAATATTAAAAATTACAAACAAAAGTAATAATAATAGGCTTAAGAGATTAAATCTAATGATATGTATAATGCCAATATGAGCCAATATAAGGTATAAGACTAATATCTGTGATTTAATCAAAACTTTATTAAGCAATTGAAGTATACGTTTTGACCCTTGTTTCAATCCTTTTCAATACATAAATTAATGATGCAAAAACAATTAGTTATTAGTAAGATCGCATTATGACAACTGTGTCCAATCTTAACGGAAAGTTGTACATCAAATTGATAGATTTGCTATAGAATACAAATAAAATATTTTATTATTTTGACAGAGAGTCATGTTTTAATATAACTTAGTCAGCAACAACGTCTGTGCTGTATGGAATGTGTGTGTGTGTGTGTGTGTGTGTGAGAGAGAGAAGATAAGTTTATTGAATTTTTTCAAACACTATTGTACAAAAATATTTTTTTTTTATAATAACGTTTTTATTTTTATGTGATACGAACATAAAGTACGAACTATCAGATGATATTTTCTTTCAGAAACGTGCTCTATATATATATATATATATATGTATATATATATAAAACAAGTGCAACATTATCTACTAATATCCAAATAAAATTCATTCAAGTCTATGTTAAACATTCTATTAAAATAATCCGAAAAAGAAACATAAGTATGTAAAAAAATTATTAATTTTAACTTATTTAATTTAATTTATATTAATTAAAATTAAAATGTGCATGTAATTAATTTAATACAATTTTATAGATGAATGGCGATACCTCTGAGCGATACCTCTGAGATGAATGGCGATACCTCTAGTACACCTTTGATTTCAAAAAAAGTATCTAATAAAAATATGATATCAAATAAAATACATTCAAGTTATAATATTAATATTGATCCTAACAGCTTTAACACAAATTTTGACATTTCAAATACCAACGATAAATCTTAGTAATGTTGATATTTCAAATAAAGCCAAAGTAGTATTGCAATTAGGTCAACAATTTAATTTATTCAATAAATTGACCAACAAAGAAAGAATTACACGTAAATTTATAAAACACGTCGAACACAATCTGTTCAAAGCTGACGAGGAAATTTGTAAATCTGTCAGGAATGAAACATTCCAAATTCTTAAGTCAATTAACAATTGTGATACTGAATTGAAAATAAAATTATACATGAAGGTGTAAGGGAGGTTAAACGATTCATCTCAGAGAATCCAGATATTCTAATCACGAAAGCGGATAAAGGAAACACCACGGTAATTATAAATCGGGAAAATTATCGGGAGAAGATGTACGAGATTCTTAATGATCAGACATATAAGTTAATAAAGAAAGATCCTACGAATAAAATAACTTTGAAGATTAGTAACTTATTAAAAAATTGGAAAAACAAGGGGTATATTGACTCAAACGTATACAAAAAATTATATGTATCTGATGATGAACTTCCGAGATCTTATGGACTGCCAAAAATTCGCAAGGAAGGTCATCCACTAAGATTAATAGTTAGTTGCATTAACAGCACTTTTTATCCACTGGCGACCTTCTTAAAAGAAATTATAGACTATTGTAATAATAATAATTTTAGTTACGTAAAAAATAGTCATGATTTAGTAAATAAACTTAATGGAAAGGTTATCGAAAGAAATTTTAGTATTATATCATTTGACGTGATCTCCATGTACACTAACATTCCGACGGATTTAGTATTAAAAAGCATCGAATGTAGATGGAACTGGATTGAAAATAAGACTTCGATTCCTTTATAGGAATTTAAGGCAGTTATGATTATAATTAATTCCACATTTTTTGATAAAAAAATATTTAAACAGATTTTTGACATGCCAATGGGCTCTCCTTTATCTCCTATACTAGCGAATATAGTTTTACAAGACTTAGAATAAGAAATTTTTAGTTATAAAAAACCTACCAATTCGGGGAGATATTTAAATTATTTTTCGAATCATCCATTAGCACATAAAAGAGGAGTAATCATTGGGCAGCTTGATAGAATTTTACTGTTGTCCCATCCCAAATTTCATAAAAAAAACATTTCTGAATTAATTCACACTCTTCTAAATAATGGCTATCCTCTTAAATTCATATTTTCAACAATTCATATTTTCAACAATTAACAATAGAATAAAAACTTTGGAAAATAAAACTAATCCAGATCAAAATCGCAAAGAAAATAATAATGAATATGATTCCAATAAGAAAAAATTTTTCACGATACCATACTTGAGCAAGGTTTCTGAAAAATTCAAAAAACTTGCATATATTCATGGTTTTGATATAGCTTATAAACCTATGAATAAATTGAATACAATTATAAAAACAGGAAAAGATCCCTTGTTTAAGGATTGCTCCATTGTGGAATTGTTTATAAAATTGATTGTTTAAACTGCGAATCGTCGTATGTTGGTCAAACTAAGAGGAAATTAAAAACTCGTATAAAAGAACATAAGACTGATATAAAGAAACCTACTTCTGAGATATCAGTGGTTTCACGTCACCGTTTGAATGAGATGCATAAATTGGATTGGAATAACAATTTTGGGATAAGAATTTTAGATACAAAATAATCATTAATGAAACGAAGAATTTCTGAGAAGAAGTGATACATATAAAAGACCAAACAAGTGGGATCAATAAACAAAGTGATATGGAAAGTTTGCCTGATGTTATTTTCCTCTTCTAAAGAAAGATCTCTCTCGCACTTAATAAATAATTCTAGAACTTTTCAAACTGTTTGACTTATGAATATAAATAGCGGTAAAATATATGATATGACCAATAACAACACATAATGTCACGACAAATTTCTATCTGTGTGTAATGATTATACTTGAGATTCATCATTATATTTTTTGCTGTAAAACGATTCTATTGTTTTATACTTCGATTAAAAGATATTAATGATAGAATAAATTATTTTAAATTAGAATCTGGAAATTCTCGTTCTACACTTTTCATGATATGACTTCTAACATTCTGACGTTCTAACATTATTATACGAAGCAAACACGTTTTTTTACAATTATAACACACGACGGTTGAATTTTATTCCAACTTGATGTAACTTTGCGTCTTAAGAATATTATTAATTTACTGAAAATAGTCAGATAGTGGCCGAAACGTTTAATGTTTTATTGTAATAATCAATTTTTGATGCAATAATAATTAAATATCACAAATTATAACTTCTGCTGTGGTTCCTTATGCTCTTCTTTTCATAATTTACAATTTTATAGTTATATTAATTTTTATAATTGAGAAAATCAATTATGTACATACATTATAATAACTGTTCAAATTGTGCATCATTTATATCTTTTGTGTAATAAACTTTATTGCGCATTGCATAAAAATCACCTATCCTCTAAAATTCTAAAAATTCTACACTCTAAAATTCTAAAAAAGTGTTGTGAACTTAACACCATGCGGTATTTACATAATTCTCACTGTGTTAGTGTTAAATTTGCACCAATATAATGTGGATTTAACATCATGAGTTTTAAATCCACACACCCATCATGACGTTTAAATCCACACTAGAGGTGTATTAAATCTACACCAACATTTTTTTGTTGGTGTAGGTAATTATTCAAAATAATGTGCTTCATCAAAATGATCATAAATGAGATGATCCTAAAATATTTTAAAGCTTAAAGTTTCTTTTCAGATCGATATTTTAGACTGACAATCTGACTGATTTTTTTGAAACGGATATAAATGGAGATCGATCTAATCTCAGAATTCATTTTCAAAACAAAAGTTTCATGACATAAATTAAAAATCATATACAAAAGTGAATTTTAAAATTCACTTTTAAAGAAGTTTTTATCTTTAATTTATATATTTGTAAAATATTAAATGTGTTATGTAACAGTGTAAACATGACAGATGCACTGTAAAAAGAAATTTGATCTTTCTATTTTTATAATATAATGAGCGCTATTCCGTTTATTTTCTGTACAGTCAAAACCAAAAAACTTAGTGAAAAAAATCATACAGCGCTCACAAATTCACAACAAGTACGCAATAATATAAATTCACTTTTTCTTAACGTTGTAAACTGTTTTGATGTGATTTTTAATTCATAAAATTTTGTAAAATTCGTAAAAAAATTTGAGATATAAAGAACTTCATTTGTATTTATAGCTTCATAAAAGATCAGTATCAGATCATTACCTAAAATACTGATTTAAAATAAAGACTTCAAGTTTTGAAATATTTTTAAATTGTGATTATTTATTGACAAAGTTACATTCACTTGAAAATTATTTTTGGAGGACTGAATAATATCAGAAATAATGGTATAATATTAATTTTAATTTTAATTTTTGGCATAATATAATGCTTAAAAATATGAGCTTCCCCTACTTACCGTTACGTAAATATTTCTACAACACCGCAATTTCTTGTTTTGACATTCAATTTAAATATCGTAACTTTGTTGGCATTTATTATATAATTTATGTTTTATAATTTAAATTTAGATCAATTTTATTAAATAATGTTAAATGCAATAAAATAGAAAATAGTATACTTATAAATCCTGTAATAAGAAACAATTATAAAAGCTTCTTTTCAATTCAAGATTTAGTTACTGAATGAGACTGCGAATATCGTAGAATTGATATTTGCAGTCTTTTTTTATTGTAAGTTAACAGTGATAAGTACTCACATGATAAACTCATATCAGTCATAACATACATCAGTGTCTCGAATTTAGGAGTATAAAACATTGTACACCACCGATTTATATCTGATTACCGATGTAACGAGATAGAATAGAGATTTCACAATGCGATAACGTATGCTTAAGATATTATAAAGAAACGCAATGAAGGCTCTCCTAGGCAATGTAATTTCTATTTTCATCGCCTTACGTAAAGCATATATATATATATATATACACACTCCATTTTTGCGATTACCTTCACCTTAATCACCTCCATCACGCTTAATTATAATTATTTTTTACTAAAGCGATTCCGGTAACATTATATAATACTCTGTCTTCTCTTGCTTTATTCTCTTCAAAGCATAATTCATATGTGTATATTACGAATAGTAATTAATTTCTCAATGTTGTATATTTATGTATAATGTGCCGATTATACAAGACATCTATAAAGTCTGATCCACGCTTTATATCTCGGATTATGATATGGAAAAATATAATAATATGATATATTTCATATATCGAAAGTTGTAGGTGTCCCATTAACAAGGACATATGATGAAAATATGGACTTTGAGTGAAAACTAGGTCAACGTGACCGATGTGATTTTCATAAATGGAACTTCTTATTTTTTTATTGCACATTCTTGTAGCTCAACCCGAGAGCTTTTCAAAATATACAAAAAAATTCATTTTCATTAAGGACTTTTCGAGTTATGAGGATTGAGAGTTACAGTACCGCCATTATTATTATAGTATTACCCAAGATGTCCGAACAAAGACTAAAACCTCTTGTATGTTAGCTGGGTAGCACATAGAAAACTTAGAAAAACATTTAAAAGCAAACTACCGATATGTTTGAAAAGAAAAATATTTTATTTAAAAATATTTAAAAAATATTGATATCACCCTGTCAGTGTTAACATACGGAGCAGAAACTCTGACATTAACTAAGTCATCGGCAACTAAAAGTCATACAACGTAGAATGGAATGCTCAATGTTAGGAGTAACTATACGGGACAGAGTGAGAAATGATGATCTCAGACAAAGAATTAAAGTTAAAGATATTATAGAGTACATAACAAAATAAAAATGGAGATGGGCTGGACACGTAGCCAGAATGAAAGATGGACGATGGACGAAAAGGCTCTTGAAATGGAGATCGAGAATAGGCAAGCAAAGTGTAAGAAATCCATCAACTCGATGGACCGACTATCTGAAAAGAATAGCAACAAATTGAATTGGCACAGTGCAGGATAGGAAAAGATGACGAACATTAGAGGAGTCCTATGTCTATAAGACTGCCTATCAGTAGTGGACAAAACAAAAGGCTGGATGATGATGATTCTGGAAGTTTACATCTTCTTTCAAAATTTTTCATACAAGAGTAAATTCTAAAATATTTTGGAATTTCTCATCCCATAATTTTTAAAAAATATTTTTAAACTTTTTAGATTTAATAACATTTCATCAGAGATACTTACAAAAAAGCTTAGAAATTTTCGATATTTCATAATTAATATATATGTATAAAAGATTCTGAGAAAAGATGTTAATTTTCTGAGAAATGTTTTAATTTGTATAAAAAATGAAGAAAGTTATAAAATTATATAGAAATTCTGAAAAATTATATAAAAAATTCTGAGAAAAATTTTCACCAAGGTCTGTTATCAATTTTGTTAAAACTGCTACCCTGCATACAAAAGTTTGATTCAAATCGTCTCGTGTCACAATTCTGATTAAAGGATCTTTAGGTAATACTAATAATGGCGGTATTATAACTCTCTCAATCCTCATAATTCGAAAAGTTCTTAATGAAACTTTTTTTGTAATATTTTGAAAAGTTCTTGATGAGCTACAAGAATATGCAATAAAAAATAGTGGATTTGATTTATGAAAACACCAGTCACATTGACCTAATCTTGAGAAGATCATTCAAGTCCATATTTTCATCATACATTCTCCTTAATATCCTAAAATTCATGCTTTCGTATAAAACATTTTTTCATATCTATAACCGTTTCCGAGATATAAGGCCTAGATCAGACTTTATAGACATTCTGTACAAACGTTCGTGCCTATTTTCAAAGAAAGTTATTCTGCCATTGTGCAGCTGCTTTCGCGTTTTTTTTATTCGAAAGTAAATTAATTTCAGTTTCCTTGACAAATTTATTTTGTTAAAATAAGTGTAGAAATTAAAATCATATATTTCAATATTATAATCGTACATATGTGTATATAGCATTTATTTTATAAATTGATTGCAACTTTATTCTGACACGACAAGTATGAAAAATATTTCTTTTGCTATAATAAAAAATGCAAATCATCGCAAGTGATACAGAAATATGAAAAAGCAGATATGAACAAATTTTACAACTTGTTCAAAAATTACGTAAAACTCTCGTTATTAATAATATTTTGTTTGGAGTTGAATTTTTTATCGTTTAACTCACATATTCAATCATAATTACAATTCTATAGGATGCCGTCGGATTACTAAACGGACGTTACTGAATTATTACCTTTCATAATATAAATAGACTTTAATTATGAGACCCAAGCATGTATATACAACTTTTTAAATTTAGATTGTAATGATTATTGTCTTCATTCAACTTGAAACTGTGCGAAACTGTTTTTTCCCGAATGCAAATCTCATAATTAAAACGAATTCCAAATGTAATTAAAAAGATCAAAAAGCCTTCAAACGAAATAATTTTTTTTTTATCGAATATTGTATAGTGTTTTAATAAAATCATATTTGCGATATCGCAAACATATATTTATGCGAACATGATTAGGCGATGCAAAAATTCAGTTATTATCGTACCAACGCGGCTCAATGACATTACATTTAACCGGCGGTAGAGTAATTGGCATGGTAGGCGGTAGACATGGCGTCTATGAATAATAGTCCAACTAGGATACCACGTAGAAGGGGCACAAGGACATTCGAGAGTCGACTCCGGCTGGTTTTCTGCGGCCAAACAAACACAAGCCGAGAATCGCCTATAATGAAAAGTTTCCATTTTTTATTTATTCATTTCAAGAAATACATCAATTTGCTACTTATTCACATATTTTATCTCTCGTCAAAAGTGAAGAGACAAAACATAGAATGTATACTTCCCATTTCAAACATGCCATTTGCAGATTGAATGGAAATTGAATGGAAATATGGAAGTCACCTCTATTTATGCAAAATAAAAGTCGTAACAATTGCATTTAACATTCGACCTGTATTACGACGAATGACTGACGAAGTAACATGACGCGGACAGACGCCAGCTGGTGCGCTGAAGACTCCATCGCCGAAGTGAGTCCTTCTCTTTCGATAGTTGAAAACGCGACCTCGGCCCTGTAATGAGTGACAAGCGAATTTCTCTTCCCAATTTGTACAGACTGACCCAGTGAAAGTGCTGCCTGTGCTCTCCTGGAGGGAAATGCTTGTTACAGTTACCAGAGAGAAGTTGTCATCATCTCGCCGCGTTGTCGACTCCTCCAGTTTACTGTGAGAATGTTAATTCTTTAAAGACTAATCTTTCTACCTTTTAATATTTTTAGGAATAATGTAAGATGTCCCATAATGTAATTATTCAGGAGTAACATACATTTTAGTGTTTCGTTTGCAATATCGCTTGCAACGATACAATTGCACAAAACTGAGTCAATTGCGCATCTGCTTGTTACAAGAAAATTAGTTACAATGAAAATTTCTAAATCATTTGGTATGTAAATCAATAAGAAAAATCGTAACTTGTTCTCGTAAAACTTTTGAGAATGAGTAGAATGCTTAACTTTATACTTTGTGCTTATCTTTACTGCATAGATAGCTTCTAGTGATAAGATTTATAAGAAATCGTAGATATATTTATATTTACTATTTTTTATAAATGATAATTATATGTTTTAAGATATGTATAGAATTACAACTCTAAACATTGCGATTTTATTTAAAAATAATCCATTAAATTTATACTTCTGAATGAGCCGAGTGATAACATTGTGGCTCGTTTGGCCGTACGTGGCCTGCTCCAGATTTCAGATATCTCGATAATCTTTGTCCTCGGCTTTCACAATTACTAAACAATCAGTAAACATTTATATCATTCTGCATATCGTTAATAAAAATTGCCATAATACTTATTAACTGAAAGAAGTGAAGTTAGTTGATGAAAATGCCGGGAAATTTGCTGAGAGACTGAGAGTACGAATGTCAGAATTGTGTTTTGTTTTGCATATCCATTTCAATGTATATATACAAAGATTGATCCATATTTAATTCGTGATAAAAAATACATATTTTATATCATATTATGCATTATATGGCTTCTGCACACACAGAACGCGTCAACATTTGCCGCGCGATAGAAATTGTTGCAAGAGCCAATTTATCGCTTTTTCAATAAAATCGTAAAGGCCATTCTACATTGGTCGTATCGTAACGTCGAAAGCGTCGTAAGCATCATGCGACTTTAAAATTGAAGCATTGGATTGGCTGAAGCAACAAGCTTGCGACATCTACGATACGACCAATGAAGAATGGTCTTAAGACCGGTATAATGCCTGTTCTACAATAGCCGTAAGCGCAACTGTAAGGCCGGAATCAGACTATGCATTGAAGAATGAGATTGAAGATTGAAAGAATGATGTTTGACCAATCAGAACAAAAGGAGTCAAAATTTCTTTGTCCTCATTAGTGAAATTTCAATCTTTAATCTTTAATCTCAATCTTCAATGCATAGTCTGATTCCGGCCTAAGTGATTGTAATTGTAAGAATTGACCAATCACTGTCAAATATTCTCCTTACATTCGACTTGATTGGTTAATTCTTACAACTACAACCACTTATAATTACGCTTACGACTATTGTAAATGGGCTTTACATTTGTCATACGACAAAGATAAATTTTAAGTTCATTGATTGACTATAGAACAGAGAGATCCAATAATTTCTCTTTCTTACAGCCAATCAATAGGCTTGAAATGTGTTATCATACGATAAATATAATATTAGATTATAATTGTCTACTATGCTAACTTTGTTACGCGCGACAAGCGTTAGAGCTTGGCACATAAAAAAACTTAAGCAGTAAAACATAAACAGTAAGCGAATTGACCAATTACGATAGAATTCGTATGGTCATAATGTAACCAATCCAACATGATTTCCTTGACTGCTTATATCCTATTGCCTTAAGTTTTTTTCTGTGCTATTGCCTTTAGAGTGCTATTTCATTTGTGCGGTTTTATCATACGACAAATGTAGGACAGAGAGGTCCTCGGGTCTCTCTATCTCATAGCCAATAAACAGGCTTGAAAAATTTGTCGTATGATGACAAAAATGCACAAATGAAATATCACTTATTAGATAATAAAATACTTACTTTCGATTACATATTTTCGAGTACCATACTGATATTGTCAGCAAAAGTTATACATACAAATTTCACCTACCTATCCTCAAAACTCTTATCAATGCCGTTCTCCGGCAAAAGCAACTAGCTATTTCCATTCTTTTGCATTCTAATTCAAAAGTTTCAAGTAAAAAATACAGTCCCCGGACCGTCGACGTCCGTGCGACCAATTTCATCTTCATATATTTCAACTGTAATCACAGAATCATCAGAATGTCGACCAAAACCAGTAAGTAACCTTCAATTAACTGTTAATTTATCGTCTACTTTATTGCCAGAGATAAATAAATAATCTTATTCGAGGTTAAAAATTGACTTTAGTTGGATTCAATTTAATTAAAAATATTTCAATTAAAATTTTGATAATTATGCAGTATAAGGGGGACTACTCTCTAATGATCTTGATTTTGACATATGTTATTAAGATCATGACCCCGAGTGAACAAATTTTAGCCGTCGCTCGTTGTTCGTTAAAAGGTTGTTAACAAAAAAATTGTTCATTAAAAAAAATGTAGTTTTAAAGCAAAAAATTTGTGTTTGTAAAACAGACATTCCTAGAAAAAGAACTAAATATATTATCACATACAGCAGTTGACTGGACTAACTTTTACAGAGAGGCTAATTCATATAATTTAATAACTTGATAAAACTATAAAATGGGAAACAATCTGAATTGTTTATAAAGCAGAAAATGTGTGTTTTTGAAATAAAATATTTATATTTTTGAAACAGAAAACTTGTATACTTTAAAAATTCTCTACTTTAATAAATATTCAATTACAACAATCTAACTTCTCAGCTCATGAATCAGTGATTAACAAACAACCAAAGTCAAATTGGCGGAGAAGGAATTATTGTTGAAATCAAGGCAAAATTATATAAGAAATTATATAAGAAAAATTATATAAATAATTATAAGAAAATATTTTGCTCTGTTAAAGCAGGGAATTTGTTTCATTGGAGCACAGTCGTGTCCAAAAATTAGATTTTATTGATGAACTTTTTTATTAATAACTTTTTAAGGAACAACGAGCGACGGCTAAAATTTGTCCAAGATCACTCAGGGTCATGACCTTGATAACATATGTCAAGGTCAAGATCATTGCAGGGTAATCCCTTATACCGTATAATTAATAAAATTTTTTTTTGATAAAAAGAGACAATAAATTTCTTTTATGAAAGCGATTGAAATGCCATTGGCGAACATAACATCCGAGATTGAGGAACGTCGATGTGATCTGATTGACCGTCAGCGGCAGCTGAAGAACAAAGTCGTTACGATGGAACGTTCCATTCCGGCTGTGATGGCATATAACATGTGGAAAACCGAGCAAGATTATTGTGATGGGTCATACGACAAAGTACGAGAAATCATGAATATATTCGCACCACAGTCCGATCCTGCCGACAAACTCGTCGCCGAATTGAAGAGTGTGGTTCACAGCCTCCATCAGGAAATGGCACAGTTGCATGTACGACACGATTGACATTCGACGATAAGAATCCGGGTAAATCTTGCCAGTGTGCTTTTTTTTAACGAAAGAATAATGACCTGTGTTTTTAGCGCGTTATCAGTCGTTATGCTTTATGATTTAAGGAAGAATACTGAAGTACCATACGTCACAAAAATTCTTAAAGATACTATAATATTATTTTCTTGCTTGAATATGTAAATACAAATGAATAGAAAGATAGATATCAAACACGAATTTAAAAAATAAGATAATATAAATATTTATTAAGACATTTAATCTATATCGTGAAAGATTTAAGAATTTTTTTATAATAATAAATGGAACGTTTTGACTTTACTTATTGTTAGTTATCTTCAGTCATTAAAATAATAAGAGTAGTTACATAAAATTAAAAAGTTATTAACAAATTATTACAAAATAAAATTAAATATTAGAAAGAACATAGAAAAATAGTCAACAAAACCATATCAAAGGTTGGTCAATATACTATAATAGATAAAAAATATTAAAAATTAAAAATTAAGTCTTCTTTATGCAAAATGTGTCAAAGCTTTTTTTATTTAAAGATGAAGAAAAATCTTTCTACAAAATCTATTTACACAGAATTTTTTTCTCAAAAATTAAATAAGTTTTAGACATTTTGATTTCTTTTTCAGTGTAATACTTTTAATTTATTTATATTTATACATAAATATACTTCAAGATTTTTAATTATCAGATTCTTATTGATGACCATTAACTTTATAAAATTATCTCAAAAATACGTCCTTAAAATATAATTCAGTAATTGTGAGACACCCTGTATATATGAATGCTTTATTCAAGAATATATGTGTACGCCGACCTATTACATATAAAAAAAAGCATTTTTAATTGTCTTAGAGATATAGCAGACACTCTCTCTCTCTCAGATTCTGTGACTTCAGAGTTCCATATCTTTTGACTCGTTAATTTCCTGTAGATGATAAAATATTTATCGAAAATCATAAAAACTACACATATCTCAAAATGGAGCAACTTTTAAATTTGTTTCATATATTAAGTTGTTTTTTTATACAATCGTACATACACTTCATTTATTTTATAAAAATAGTTTTATGCTATCTCATAAAAATAGACTTTTTACATTTATTAAGAGGTTTATATTTACGAGAAAAAGGATAGAAAAAAGCATTATAAAGACACACTATTATCGACATTCAACAATTAAATACGATACATTAAAAATTGCACTGTAATGTACTAACGGAAGATCTAATGCGAACTTGGCGAATATTAACTTTAATTCTTTTTCTGGTGCATCATACGAGACTTGTCGCGATATTAATAAATACTATGATGGTCGTGTTATTATGTAGAATTCACAATCAATGTGAACGATATAATATGGTTTTCGTAATCCATATTGCGTTACAAACGCCTGACATTACATGATTCTGGATCGAGAAAATGTGTCCTCGCAAAATACAAAATTGATCAGTTGATTTACGCCTTTGATATATATTCGAATTTTTTAGTCATCTATCGCATAAATTTAATTCTTTAGAGAAAACATGTACTTGCAGATAATGCGTCGCATTACCATCCTTACTCCTCTGGATGTACAAACAATTTATTTTGATCTTTGTAATATATCGTTTTGCACTTTTCTCATTCGATGTTGCATCCGATTGTGCAACCAGTATTTATGTGTGATTATCGATGCAATGATGCAATTTTGATCTTTGCCTTTAGTATAATTTATAATTCCTACACATAATATGTACGTATTTACAGCAATAGATGACAATTAAAATAAGTGATTCTATATATACAGGGTGTTTCAGACCCGATGCACCACCTGCTAATGCCAAATTCTTGAAGTTACTTTGAGATGAAAATTCTATACCAAAATATCTTGGTTAAATACTCTTTTTTTTTTATATAATAACTATCAAAAATATTAAGAATATAGAAGAACAAATTAGAGTATAGATTCGAATATAGATATGTGTAATAAACATTTAAAGTTTTAATGTTCTGATAAATTGATATAAATTTAATTAAAAAACTTAACGTTACATTGTATTACATGACATCAGATATTATAAATTTGCAGAACAAAAACGCAGTGAAAAAGTCAGGTATATTTTGAATAGTCACTATTAAGTCATTAAACAATATAAAAGAAGACGCATTGAAATATTCTTATAAATATGTAATCTATATCTTACGTGAATTCGATGTAACATCATAGATGTAGGATGAAAACGAAATTGCTCGCAATTGGTTGAACGACCGGTTGGTAGAAAATTTTCATGATTATCTAAGTTATAATCATTTAGATGCAGATCTATAAGCAATTTCATTACTATATTAAAGTACTCTCCAATCTTCCAATCTTACATTCTTCCAATGATGTAGATAAAATGCGTGTCAAGTTGTTTGTATCAGTCATTATGATTATGAGGTCAATAAATATATGTAAAATTATTAAAACTATTAGTTACCAAGTTCAAGATTAAAATTGTACAAATATATAAAATTACTAGTCAAAAAATTAAAAATTAAGATGTATAAATTTATATAATGTGACAATCTGATACTGATTGATACCTACATGAAGTGTTAATTTTCTGGAAAATTAAAAAAAAAATCAATTTAAATAATTACGATATTTGTATTATGATATAAACTTGGATTGATGAAAATAAATCTACTTAAGAAGTTAGAGCACTTTCATAGCCTACCTAAAAATCGTAGATAAATTTGGAATTTTTTTGGCAGAACAATAAAGTAACAAAAAATTTTGTTTACAAATTTTTATAGTACAATTATTTAGGAATAAAATTATTATTTATATATATTTATATTAATTAATTAATTTATATTTATTTCTTTCTCGTTATAAATAATTAATATTCATTTGTTTCTTCATATTATGCTCTGAAGAATTAAATAACTGCTTATAAAAAAATTATCCATTTTGTAATTTTTTAAAACAACTATGTGTTTTCTTTACATCAACTGATTCATCTCATTATTCTGTTCATAAAGGTATTAAGGTACGATTATCAAAAAGTTAATAGTTTACGAATTATTTAACATTTTATGTCCATATGTGCCAGAATAAAACGTAAAATATCTTGTCAACTATTGGTTTTTTGATATTACTACCTTAATACTTTTATATGCAGAATAATTAAAGGAATATTATATTGTGTAAAAAAAATCATACAATTCTATTTTAAAAAGTGGAAATATCTTTATATCTTTTTGACGCCTCCACCTTAAAAAAAGCAACATGACCAAAATGTCTCCCTCGAAATCCTTCCACTTTCATTTAAAACATTTTTTATATCATTAAAAATAAACAAGATATTTCAGATGGTCGATTTGTAGATCACCCTGTATATATAATTCACATTAAATTATTTAAAGCATTAAAAACCCAGCTTCGAGGTTTTACATATATATATAGAGATTTTAATATTCTTACTTGTTGTGCATTCACCTTACGATCTTAATAAATCGTTTATTATATTTTTAAGTTTGAAATTTTTTTAATAAATGGGATAAATCTGCAGAAAAAAAGCTCTGTTTAACATTTTTGATAGAATAAGCTATTTTCGAGAAAAAAATAAATTAGAATTCGTAGACTGCAAATGAACAAAATCGTTTTATTTGATTATCAGTTACACTTTCAGCATTTGTTTTAGTGTTTAATTTTGCGCTTTTCAGTATTTATTGTAACTGATTATCCTTTAGGTCCACCCTTAATTGAATAAAAAGATAATGTATAGTTCCAAAAGATAAGCTTTCATGCCCATTAAACATATTATCAAGTTACATCAAAATAACTCGAATGATTTTTTAAATTTCTGGAAAAAATAAAATTTTTTTCCAATTTAACACTTGTATCTTTGAATTTGAACCGTTTCCGACAAATCATTACGAAGTTTCAGTCTTGAATTTGTGTAAACGATCACTCAAAATTTTAACATATACTTAAGATACACCATATATGTAGACTATTTCAAAAACATCATTTGCTCAAACAAAATATTCCAAGTCATGCAATTAATTCCAAGATGTGTATTCCAATAGATAATATTCCACTAGATATGAAAAAGTGAAACCGGTCTTCATCGCAATAATAATACAGGCTATTCTATCATTTTTTTATCCTTCTTAAGTATCTTTCTTAAAACTTTGCAAAAATATTTTTCAATGTGTATATTTTAAGAATGTGAATTTTTTTTAATTAAAACAAATTTTTTGTGAGTGGTTTCTCCCTTAAAAATCGAAAAATAAAGCAGTAAATATTACAGTAATAATTCGTGCGATAGGAACTCACATTTAATTTCCATTCATGCAGGATAAGATCATAGATGCGGATGTGAAACTGGAGGAAACTGGCATGGAATTGGAGTCCTTGGAACTAGCTAATAAAGAAATGGAAGAGAAATTGGCAGAATTACGCAATAAGATACAGAAACGCAATACACCTAGCCTACATTCCATTCATTCCGAAGATCTGATATGTCTGAAAAAAATTCGTCAATTCGCTGAAGAAGAATTGAAATTAAAAAATTACATCAGGGAGCTTGAAAGTAAAGAATTCATGTACAGGCGACAAATGAACAAGTTGCTGTCCTGTAAGAAATTTCAGTGTGACAGTGAAAAAATGGAATCGAAGGAAACTGATAAAAAGTTATTCAGTTTATTAGAAGATTACACACATAGTAAACATGTGACGAAGAAAAAATGTCAATTTGAAAATAAGAAACGAGTGAGTATTAGGAATAGACAATATTTATATACTTCCTGTTCTGTATATATATTTCCTACTTTTTAGAAGACTTGCTGCTCATGTGCAACGTCGGTAACGTTAACTGCTTACGAAAAGACATCGAAAAGACCATTGCAAGCCTGCGAAAAATTATGTCCACCGTTTTCATGCTGTGTTCCATTGGACCATCGCGCATCACGTACAACCGCGAGTAAATCGCGTGATTGTATTTGTTGCAAATCTTGCCGAGTTTCTTCAGCTGTACTCAAATCTGAATCTCTATGTTTAATAAAATCTTCTTGCGAGTCTTTATTTAGCGTCGCTTTGAAAACAGGCATGTTATAAACTGATGTATCGACTTATTTTCTTTCAAATTTTATTAAAAATATTTAATATAACAAAAAAATTTATTTTTTTTTACATAGAGTAAATCTATTTTGCATAATTAAATTAATATTCAGTTATAAATAATCACAAATTTTCAGATGTATCGCAATCATCCAAACAATTAACACAATCTTCAGTGCCGTGTGAACCCAATAAAACATGCAATGTGTGTACGATTCCTTCCGCATGCAAGCAAATTAATATTTGCAGATACGAATGCGAAGAAAAACGCAAGCATGAATTATGTAATTGCAATGTTAAATCCTTAGATGAGGCCTATCAATCTTCGGAAATGATGGAATCAGAAGTAGACAGCAACAGCGATGAGGAATTTTGCGAGTGTTGCTCCTGTGATTACGAAGATGATTTATTATAACAATATAATTAATGTCCGAACATTTACGAAATCAGTTAAATCAATCAACTTTAATGTTCTACATTAGATAGTACAAAAATTCCTTTATCTTATAATATGTACGTATATACAAGTATATATTTTGATATAATTAAATTTCGTACAAACGAATTGATATTTGAAAAACAATAACAATAATGTTTTTATTCTTAATATGTATAAAACTATTGTTATAAGTATATATGAGATATTTTTTTACAAATCGAATATCTAATACGGGGTAACATTTTTTATTCGCTTCACAATTTTTTTACGTATTTCCTATATAAAATAAGCTGACATGTATTTTGGCAATTTTTTGTATCTCAATATTTTTGAAAATACGAAAGATTTAAAGTTTTAAAAACTCGACGATGCACTTCTTAAAATCGCGATAATTTCTCTTCTATTCATCCTACAGAGTCTTGGGCTCATTTTCAAGATAAAAGAATTATCTTTATTTATTATACGTATGCATTATTATGGCTGTTACATTATGATTATTATAAACAATTAAAATATTTAATGTCGTTTTCTGCTCAAGGCACTAAAATAAAAATTTTAAAAAATATCATCGTATTCCTCGTTAAATTTTCTCAAATCATATTTTTTTAGAATGTTGTCATTTGATATTTCTGTGTGGAAGAAATTAATTATGTAGGAGAGGCCACCCAGATCGTCTTGACCTTGACATACGAGTATGTTGTTAAGATCATAACCCTGAGTGACATTTAGAATGTTTTTTTTTATATTGCATAATTACTAAAATTAATTTCTACGGTGTAGCGGAGGGCAGATGCTTAGTCCGTTGCATCGTTATCGTATTGTTCCCGTTAGTAAGTGTGCAAAACTAAAAAAAAAATTAAAAAATATAATAACTAATTATTATCTATAATATATATATATATAATTCGATAAAATAATAATCATAAAATTGTTAATAATATGATTGATTATTTTCGATAATAATATAGAATAATACTATGAAATAATAATATTTATAAAATGATAAAA
>NW_011627125.1:2014590-2073215 GCF_000204515.1 Acromyrmex echinatior | reverse complement strand
TTATTTAAAAAAGTAAATAACTAAATTCAAAATCAGCGATGTAATATATAACGATGTAATATATCAGCGATATAATAAATGTAAATATATTTATTAACCATATGGTATTTTTTTAAATTTTTATTTTGGTTGCCTTATTGAACAATAAAATGACTTTAAATAAATAAATGATTTTAAATTATTTATAATAATTATTATTTAACAGCAATTATAATAATAATGCATAGATAAATGAAGATTCTTTTATCTTTAAAATAAGCCCATCTAGATTTTGTAGGATGAATAGAGGTGAAATTATCGTGATTTTAAAAAATGTATAAGCATAAGGGCAAATATTCAAAAATTTAATCTTCCGTATTTTTGAAAATATTGACCAAAAAAAATTGCCAAAATACGTGTCGGTTCATTTCATATACGAAACACGTAAAAAAAATTTGAAACAAATAAAAAGTGTAACCATACTTTTGACGAAATCTGTTCGATTTGTAAAAAAATGCCTCATATATGTATTACAAAAAAATAATTATTTATATATGTATTTATTTATTAAAATAATAGTAACTTGAAAATTGTTCTAATGTGCAGAAAGTTTAATATGTAGAAACCAAACGTAGATATAATACAATCTGACTTATTTATTTAATTAAAATGGAATATTAAACGGATAATATATAGAGACTGGCGTTTAACCTAAATAAAAAATCAAAAAGCGTTAATATAATACAATGAGATACAATTATTATTCCATGTATCTTAATTAAATATATTTGATATAAAATATGTTGTATTTTTATAAATATGATAACAATAAACTAATAATGAGTTCTTACCATTCTACTGAACAAAATCTTCCATTACAATCAAAGCTGTCAATAATAAGTAATATCTTCAGGTGGAAAATCGAATATCTCCATATTCTGAGCGATACGTGACTTATTTTTAGTAATTAACTTAAGAATCACTATGTTCATGATCCATCTACAAATAATCATTATACAATTTTAATGAATGTATTACTAATATATTAAATTTTCAATTGTTATAAATATTTGCGGATTTTTAAATAAAACTTAATAATTTAAAATTATATTGAACACATCTAATTCATCGAAAAGTATTAGACATATGTTCAAGATTATTAGTATTATAATAACTTGATAACGAATAAGTATTTGTATAGGTATCTTGTTATACTTTTGCTACTTAACTAATTTCTCATCTTTCAATATTTTAATTCATCTTGGCCTAAGATCTTTCTGGTGATCCAAATGAATTATATATTGTAATAAGAATTCCTTGCAAATTTGAGCTTCTTTTGCGTTACGAATGGCATTCGATCTAACATATATAATACAAAATTGGTTAAAAATGTCAAGAGATGTCAAAAGAAATAACTATTGTATTTTTCTATACATAAAAAAATCTTTATGTAGCATGCCGATTTTAATTATTCAATTATTTTCTTCAAGGAAAATTTAGAATACTTAATCTAGTTGTAAGACTGTTTAATATTTTATGTTATTTTTGCATATTATATTTATAGAAAACCAATACAATTCTCGTTAATTATATTATTAAAGAAATTAAAATTAATCATAAATTAACCATAAATTAATCATTAGATAAGTCACTATTTTGATGGAACTTATTTCTTAAATTTTACAAATAATTTTACAATTAATTATATTACTTCGATGATTTTGTGCGGTTACATATAACGATGTTTATTTTAGCGTTAGAATAAGATATGTAATCTTATATAAATTATTGCTATAACGTACTTAAATGTTTGACACCGGATACCGGATATTTACTAGATATCTAATACTACTATATTTCTAAAAAATATATCAATGATAATAAAAGTTTTCTGAAATTTGTATTTATAGACATTATTTCAATATAAAGTTTCGGCCAGATATATTGCCAGAAATCAAATATCCGGCAATCTTTTCCGGATATCAGATATATATCCCTAATTATCATTATAACATAAAGACTATAAACCCAGAAATCGAAAATGGATTAAAATTTTCAATCCATCCGAATCCATATTTTAAATCTATAAAAATGAATTGGATTCCATATAAAAAATTTTCATAGATGTAAAAATTTAAATAAATTAAAGCAGTAATTATATTAAATTCTATAGTTATTATTTTTAAAATTTTATACAAAAAATATACGCTAGCTGTATAATAAAGGAAACGTATTAATATAAAATATACATAAAAGCGATTTATTAATTATTAAAATAAGAAATTTATATATGTAACATTTATTATACATATTTACATAGTTCTTTTTCTTAACTAAAACATATAAAAAAAGGAGCATGAAACCTCAGCACTAGATGTTTATGAAATTTAATAATTCATTACATTAATAAAAAATCTTTAGACGTTTCGGCTACAATCTGACCATCTTCAGTAAAATCACAAATATTAGTAAAACACAGAATTTATATATATCTGACATTAAATTCAGCCGTCGTATAATATAAATATAAACGTTCTTTCATCTTGTGAAGATGCATCGTACAACATTGTTGCAGCGCCAATTATCATATTGCAAGTTATGTAAAACAAGAATTTCCAGATTTTAATTTAAAAATTAAACTATCGTTAGTATCTTCTAATCAATTTTATGAGGATTAAATCGTTACCTGTTTTACAGACAAAATGATGAATCTTAAGCACTTTCCTCACGCAGATGGAAATTCGTCGTGACATTGTGTATTATTATTTGTCATATCGTCATATATTACCGCTATTTATATGTATGTCAAAAGTTTAGATTGTCTAGAATTATTTTTAAGTGTGAGAGAGATCTTCCTTTACAACAGTTGCAAAGCTGCTTTCTCTGCTGAACGCAGCCATTGCTGTTAAAAATGCATGCGACTTTTCATTATGTATAATAGTGTATGAGGTGTGAGCTGATCTAGTGTGAACTTAGGCACGGATTATTACTCCGTGCGCTTGGAGCACATGCGTTACTAGATGTGAGGTTATGTGACATAGAGATGACCAGCTCTTGTTACTGTTGATGAAACAATTTTTTTCGTGAATACAAAAAAGTAAGCTGTAATATAAACAAGATATTATCTGTGTGATCAGTGTTCTATTGACTGTATTTATATCCATCCATTAATTTTACTTTCAAATGAACATCTGTAATAATCTTATAATAATCTTACTTTTCAGAGAGCAACGTTAAAATAATGTCATCGTGGAAGAAAGCTGCGAAGATGAGCCAGAAGACTCACCGGGAACGTCACCAACCAGAGGCACGCAAACACCTGGGACTATTAGAGAAAAAGAAAGACTACATTATCAGAGCCAGGGACTTCCAGGAAAAGCGAGCGACAATCAAACTCCTAAGAAAGCGTGCACTGAATAAGAATCCAGATGAGTTTCATTTTCATATGATTAATTCCAAAGTGGTGAATGGCGTTCATCGAGAGAAGGACAAAGAGGATCAGCACACACCTGAACAAATCAAGCTGATGGAGACACAAGACCTCAGATATGTAGCATACAAGAGGAACATTGAGGCGAAAAAGATAGACAAGTTGCAGAGTCAGTTGCATATGATTGATGCTGCTAACGAGACACAGAATCAGCACATCTTTTTCTTAGATGACGATGAGATGAAGAATTTTAATCTAGCCAAAAAATTGGATACACATCCAGCGCTTCTGTCCAGACGCACAAATCGACCTACTTTAAGTGCAATCAAAAATATGAAGCTACCGGAATTGGATAACATAACTATTGCTAAGTTCGAGCAAAAGAAACACATGACTTATAAAGAACTCGAAAAGAGGATTGACAGGGAACGTGAGCTTATAGTCGTACAACAGAAGCTTGAAGTACGCAGAGCGCTGAAAGACAAGAAAGTCAGGAAACCAAAATTAGTGAAATCTGGCTCGAAGGATGCCGCTCCTATTTATAGGTGGAAGTTTGAGAGAAAACGATAACTTATTTGTTTATTATAAAAATCGATTAGTATGTAATATTAGTCAATAAATTGTGAATATTAAATAAAAATTTATATGCAGCTTTCATCATTTTTTATATCAATCGTATAATCGATGTTACTCATTTAACATCTATCAGTTAATAATAAAAATTCGCATGTTTTGATAAAATAATAAGTTATTAAAGAATAATAATAATAATGATGAAATTTATTTTCAAATTTTGTATTACTTATTAGTATTTATCTATTTATTATATTCATAAATATATAATATATAATAAAAAAATATTTAGACAAAAAATAAAATATAAAAAAATGTGTAATAAAACATCGTTGAAAAATTTTATTAGTATAATAATTTGGCCAAGTGCGTTACTCATTTAGTCTACTATCTTTGTTTATCTCGCTATCGTTTCGTAACTTTTATAAATTTACTTATCTTTTGTATTTATCTTTTCGTCTTTTTATTTCCGTTATGTTGATCACATTGTATTGTCCGTGCATAAAGATAAAGTTGAGAATGTTCTGAAATTGTTTAGTGCGTATCATGAAAGGATAAGCTTTACAATAGACTAGAAGGTTTTGGCATTAATTTTTTAGATGTTAAACTAATGAGACAAGAAGTAAAAAATAATCCAAACTTTTGACATACATATAAATAGCGGTAACATATGACGATATGACAAATAATAATACACAATGTCACGACGAATTTCCATCTGTATGAAGAAAATGTTTAAGATTCATCATTTTGTCTGTAAAACAGGTAACGATTTAATCTTCATAAAATTGACTAAAAGATATTAACGATAGTTTAATTTTTAAATTAGAATCTGGAAATTCTTATTTTTTTTTTAAATAACTTGCATATGATAATTGGCGCCGTAATGTTATATGATACACCTTCACAAGATGAAAGAATACGTTTATATATATTTATATTATACGATGGCTGAATTTAATGTCAGATATATAGTATGTAAATTCTTCAATAAAATCATAAATATTAAAATAGTAATTCTTACCAGATTGTGGCTGAAATGTCTAAAGATTTTTTTATTAATGTAATAAATTATTAAATTTCACAAACAACATCCAGTGCTGTGATTTCATGCTCCTTTTTATGTTTGATTTATAAACCACATTCGTTATAATTATTTATTTCTTTTAACTATTAAATGAAGTAGAATTCGTGATTTATATTTTTACGGTACAACTTTTTTTTAACTCAATTGAATTAAAACGAAAAATTTCTTATTCATAATTCTGAATAAAATAGCATTCATGATGTATTTTTAAATAAAATAATGAATTTTCTACTCACAATTTTGAATAGTATTTATGGCCCATTTTAAGAAAAACATTTTTGTATTCAATTGGATTAAAAAACTGCATTTCCTATTCAGAATTTTTAATTAAGTAGTATTCACGATGCACACTACACTACACAAAATACTATAATATTATTTTTAAATTAAAAAGCATAGAAATATACTCCATGCCATTCCCATAAATGAATAAAAATGCATTCAAGATTGAAAAGGATTTATTTTAACATTCTTGAATCCATATTTCTGAAAATCTGAATCCATTTTAATCCATTTCAATCTATTCTCGTTTGCTGAGAAGTTATATAACAGAAAGTGATAATATAAAGTGATAAGAATGTCGTAGAATGTAAGGATTAATATCTGTCGATAATACAACTAAAGATAGATATATAGATAGATAAAGTGAATTTACATTATACGAGGATGGATCAAATATCAATGAGAATTCTCTTTTTATCATTTATTGGACGAGAATAAAAATATAAAAAAAACAAATTATTTTTCTACATAGTTCCTTGTTATATTAATAATTTTTGCCAGCGGATAGCGGCAGTTTAGCGATCCTGTTTTTATTAAAAATAGTAGATTATATTTGCAGTTAATTGCGCACAAATTCTTCGATGGAATTCGTCCTCAAATTCTCCTAATTTTTTTAGCGGTTCAAACAAATAATAATCGCATTGAGACAAATCTTTCCATTATCATTTGTTTTGACCACTGAAAGAAGAATTAGGAGGACAATATGATTCGTGGACGATGTCGGTGAAGAGGAATTCTTGCGCAATTAACTGCAGACACAATCTACTACTTTTTATGAAAATGGGATCGTCAAACTGCCTTTCCGCTGGCAAATATATTAATGTAGCAGGATACTGTATAGAAAAATAATTTGTTTTTTTATATTTTTATTCTTGTCAATAAAAAAAATTTCTCGTTTATATTTGATTCACCCTCGTATTAGTATCTACAAACGCGTGAAAAGAAGAATTCCACAAGGAAAGTTTTTGTGTATTAAAGAAGAATTGTAAAAATAAAGAATAAAAACAGGTAAAGGAATAATTAAAGTGATCGAATATCAAATAAAATGTACTATAAAATTATATATATATACTACCATTGAATGCGTCTTTTTAAGTCTTACAACTTTTGTAAGAAACATTTTTTTCTAAAATGCATCGGCGTTTATGAAATATTTGGATGTATCCAGACTTTTGGCCCACCTTGTATATATTTATATTAATAATCAGCTAAATTAAACTCAACTAATTGTTAAAGACTCTTTTTATATATATTTATATGGATACATGTTTAACTCAGTTTTGAGACATAATTAATACGATAGCGGTAAATTAAAATATCGTCATTAAATGATGAAAAATTTTTACACGACGAATATGTAACTCAAGATTCAATTCGCACGGCCACTTACGCAAACAGAAATGAAAATAAAGCAAAATTTAATATGAAAGAAACAAGAAAAATAGCAAAGAAAAACGAAAAACCTTTATATATCCTACTTGTGAAAATGACAACAATTATCACGTGAAAATTCAATCTAAAAAATTCTCTCAACCAAGTTCGCTGTGATACAAAATGGGATGGTGATATGTCAGGTGTTCTTGTGTGAAAGCCTATAGAGTTTGTAAATGAATTTTCAGGTGTATCGCAACCATTCATACAATTAGAACAATTCTCGTTACCATGTGATCTTAATAATAAGTAGTGACTCATACGAGTACGTGACTCTTGTCGCTTATATGCAAATTAATATATACAAATAGGATTGAACACGAAGAAAAACACCGTTAAAAATGATGCAATTGTGTAGTTGTAGTATTATTAGACTATTGGACAAGAGAGACTATTAGACTATTGGACAATGCTTTATTAAGCATTTTCAAGGATGCTTCGGAATCAGAAATTGATGACAGCAACAAGAAGTTTTTAGAAGATTAATTCCTGTGGTTAGTAAATTAGTGGTTTGTCAATTAGTGATAATAACTCGCTGTACTGTTATTTTATGCAGTATAAACGTTCTTTTATTTCACAAGTTTTTATATAATTGAATTTTATTGTAGTAAAATAGTAACAATAATTATATAATATAATGTAATTATATAATGTATTTTGCTGTAACATTTATAAAAGTATTATAATATTATAAGAAAATAACATAAAAGAAAAATATTTATGTACACACAAATTAATATAATAATATTCAAAAAACAAAATGTTTAAAAATATGTTTGCAAAAATTAAAATGCGAAAAGTTTAATAGAAGACAGACGCAGACATTTGCTCATTTTCCTTAGATTCCTTAGAATGGAATATTGAATGGATAATAAGGGCTGGTTTCCGACCTGAAAATAAAAAATAAAAAGAAATGTTAATATATCACAAAACTTGATAAAAGTTTTATTTATTATAAATAATTCTAACGAACGTGGTTTATAAATCAAACATATATAAAAAAGCATGAAACGACAGCACTGGATGTTGTTTGTGAAATTTAATTATTCATTACATTAATAATTTTATTTATTATATTCTATATCCTATGTATTAGTATATAAAATGTCTTTAAATAACAACGATAAACTAGTAGTACATCCTTACCCCTTTACTGGACAAATTCTTCCGTCACAATCAAAGGTGTCAATATAAGCAATATCTTCAGGTGAAAGTTTAAAGTCAAATACGTCGATGTTCTGAGCAATTCGTGACTTGGTAACTGACTTAGGAATCACTATATGGCCACGATCCACCTGCAAATAATTATTAAAGTTTTATAATAATGGTCATAAATATATTGTAAACTTTTAACTATAACTTAAAAGTATTAAATTATATCTAATACTTTTTATTAGATGAATTTTAATAATTTATTGTAAAGTACACTTGAGATAACATTGTAAGATAACAATGACTTGAGAATAACATTGTAATAATATACCTGATAACGAATAACTATTTGTGCAGGTGTCTTGTTATATTTTTTCGCGAGGTCAATTAATTTCTTGTCTTCTAATAATTTTGGATCGTCAGGCTTGGCCCATGGTCTGTCTGGTGATCCAAGTGGACTATAAGCTGTAATAAGAATGTCTCTTTCTTTGCAGAAGTCTGATAGCTTTTTTTGCGTCAAGTATGGATGACATTCAACCTGAAAAATAATACAAAAATAGAGAGAAAAGTGTCTAAAGATGTCAATAGAGGTATCTATTTTTTTTTCTTTGTATATAATCTCTATGTAACATGTATAAATCAAAAAGTACTAATAGCGATATATATATAAAGAGTAGGATTTTTTGTATTATAAAATTTTTGACTTTCCAAAATAATATCCTATTTTGAAAAGTTATAATTTCTATTATCACAATTAGATTAAATTTAATATAAACTAATATTCGTTAGAAAGTTTTTTACAATTATTATCATTTTTGATAATCTTGATTTACCTGATTTGTAACAGGTTTAACCGTTGCATTCTTGATCAATCTGGTGATCTGTTCGGAATTAAAATTACTGACGCCGATGTTTTTCGCCAGACCTTTGGCCAGCACACCTTCCATAGCTTTCCAAGTATCGAGGTAATCTACGTCGCTCAACTGGAGACTACCGTCAGCATTTGTAGGAAAAAGGTCTCCACCTTCTTTGAATCCATGTGGCCAATGAATTAAATACAAATCTACGTAATCGAGACTAAGATCAGCTAGCGTTTTTTTAATGGCTGGTTCAACTAATTCAGGACTATGAAAAGTATTCCACAGCTTGCTGGTGATGAATAGATCTTCTCTCTTCACAACACCCTCAGCTATTTTTGCCTTGATAGCAGCACCAACTTCCTTCTCATTACCATAAACATGAGCTCCATCGATGTGTCTGTAGCCGATATCGATTGCATCTTTTACAGCTTGTGTAACTTCTCCTGGTTTAGACTGAAACGAAATCAAATTTCAATTTAAATCTCTGACCATTTTAAGTCGTCTCACTTTTTTAAGAAAGGTGCAGAATGGTCTAATTGCAAGATATTTAATATTATCTTTATATACAGTTTGAAAAATAATGATAAATCTTTCGCACTCTACGATTTTTTTTAGAATTTTTTATCAACTTTTTACTACAGCATTTTCTCATTTTTAACAACTTGAGAAAATAAACAATTTTTGTCTGTGTAGTTTTTCTGTAAAGTAATAATATTTGATAGTATTTGATAGTATTTGAGTAAAAAATTATTGAAGACCAATTTTCGGCAATTTCTATCGATTAATATCTTGTTAACTATTGCGAAAATTGCAAAATGATAGAGGACTTTTTTTCTCAGTTTAGTCCATTTTGCCCCTATGCGAAAGATTTATCATTATTGTCCAAACATTCTATATATTACATTTCTGAAGAACAAATATAATTTTGAAAATTATTTCGTAAATTTCAGAAATTATTTAATTTTTCAAAAATTATATTATTTTGATAATTTTGGACAACTAATACATTATGTAATGAAGGTTAGTAATGAAGGTTAGAGTTAACCTTATGAAGGTTAACTCAGTAGTTAACTTAGAATATTCTGTGTGATCAATAGCAACATTGAATAGTTGATTACATAACATATATTTGCACTTAAACTGATAAATATGTACTTAATATAATAGTGATGATAATACAAAGTACAAAAACATTAGTTATAAAACATCAGTAAAAGTTACAAAAATTTTTCTCTAAAAAAAAAAGAATTTTGAAAAAAAAGACTTTGTGTACTGCGACAGAATTATAAAAAAATAAAAAATAAAAAAATTGATAGAGATAAAGTGTGATCAAATAAAATAAAATATGTGTTACATGTACAAAAGTGTTTACTAAATCGTTTTCTTTTGCTACCTTGAATATATTTTTTCTATCTTATAACGAATTCGAATTGGACGCACTGATATTGAAACCGTCATATACAAAATGACATAAAGATATGTTTAGAGAAAAGGCCCCTATTATAAGATACTGAGTTCATTTTAGGTAAATGTTAGAGATCTAGAGAGAAATTTAAAAAATAATAGGTCATTTTGAAAGGAATTTAATAAGCTTTAAGATAACGTTAAAATTTAATTCAAATTCCATTTTTTTTTTAAATTAAAGAAATATAAAATGAGCAAATCGCAAAGTCAAAAAAAATTGTGCTCTTAATATGAGATGCCCTGAGAAATCAAAAGTAAAACGCAAAGTATATCAGTATTGCAATTAAAAAATTTTATTTTTCTAAAATACAAATACAGCCAGCATGCGCGAAAAATAAGCATGCGATAGATTATGCCCAAAACTCATTTTCAGGTACTTGGAATCAAGCATCGTAGATAGATTCTCGACGTTCATTCCGATTGTCTTTTTTATTGTACAATAACATTTATACTTCAGCAATGATTTTACTATAACATAGAAGCATAGGTTATTTCATATTAAGAACACCCTAGTATTTCATATTACAATTTCCATACCTTATGGTTTTACAATCATCAAATCTAACTTCTGTAATTAAACAATTCAACATATCCCATATTTTTCTATTAATATGACCTTACTCTATAACTACATGAAGAATTTATTGTCAAATATTTATTTTTATTAAATAATAAACGAGGTTTAAATGCTCATCTCAATGAAACTTGAAGACATCCAAATTCTAAAATCTTGTTTTACTACAGGTATAATCTAATAATGAATTTTCTACTAAATAATTTTAATAGAAATCGATTAAATTGTAAAATACTCAATATGTTTTATTGTATTATTAGATAAAATATGTATTTCATAATATTTCGAAATATTTGCATTTCATTTGTATAAATGAATGTAAAATATGTAAATTAAATCAGTGGCTTTAATATGCATCAGTACGCAGAAGTACTTCCAATCGAATTCGCCATTAATGAAGTACTCAGCTCAGTTTTTATTTCTTAGAATTTTTGATATACTATATATAGCACTGCTTATATAATTGCTGAAGATTGCGTTATCTTAGCCATATACTTCACAGCCAATGAACAACTATGATCAGATTTAACAATTATGTAATTGCAATGGAAAATTCTAGAATTTTAAGATAAGATTATTGCTTTAAAAACTCAATAAAATGTGATTTTAATTATTATATATTTTCAAATTAGAAAAAATCACCAATAATAAAGATACAAGCGTTAATGATTCCATTTCATTCCATTAATATCTTGCTTTATCATTTTAATTTATGGAATTGTCAACTTTTATGAAACCAAAATCTATAAATCAATAATCATTTTTATATAGATTAGATATTGAATCAATATTTAATCTAATCAATCAGATCAAATTAGATTTTCTATAAAAAAAAGTTATTGCAATTGAAATGTATTGCTGTCATATTATATAATATGTATCAAAGTCTTTTAAATTTTAATAATTTTTTTTAACAATAAATAAACAGATTTCTAAAAGGCTCTCTATAATAAAAATTAACAAAGTATAAAAATGTATGGTATGTGTGAGCCAACCGCAGAACTTATTGCGTAAAACAAAAATATATTTTCGATTGTACATAAAGTAATCTGACGTTATATCTCGTACAATAACAACTAATATGCATTTAACGTGTTTCAGTTACGCGATTGAGCCCTCTTCAGAAATACATATAATTGAACGAGACTTCATCTTCTTGAAAGAAAGAATTTTAGTGCTAAGTTATTCCCAGAGTAATAAGAGCTGCTCATATGGCGATTGGAAGACTATATGAAGAATTCTGGGTGTATAATTGTGAACAAAATATAAAAAACTGTGTCATTTAAGTGTGAAGTTTTGTATTCAATATTTATTTATAAACAACTGTATAAAATTTATTCCGTCCTTAATATGAGTATAAAAATGATTTATTACACTTAACCGATTAACTGTTTATAGATATTAATCAAATTCATATCGTGAACTTGCGAAACCGAAGCGTACAAATCGATAAAATGATATTTACATAAATTAGAGTTATCGAGTCAATAGGCCTGTTTTTTTAGCTGAGGCTGTTTTTGTACCAGTTCATCTTTTTTCCTTTTTTCTCCAGGAGGAACCTTCGGTTTCGCAAGTTCACGATATGAATTTGATTAATTTGTGGAATTTATAGTAGTAGCTAAATGATAAAGATATTGCGCAACGAAATGTAACATGTATCAAAACCTTGATTACAAAGCTGTATTTCGTTATTTACTGCAAATACTGAAAATTTTTAGTTCATGCGTTGAGTATTCGTAGTAAATAATATAACGGAGCTTAAATTTTATTTTACAGAATAATAATTTTTATTTTACAGAAAATCTGATCTCGGAATTGATCTTAATGTCAGCATATATATATCTTTCGTTTATAAAAATTTTGACATCAATAAAATGTATTTCATTATTTGAAATAATTACATTTTTACAACGCATTTAGACCGCGGCCTACACAATAAATGTCCTTGTTTATCCTGTAAGTTGAACAAAACTATCTATAATATCGTATAGGTCGCGGAATAAGTACAAAATATAAACATAGTTAGCGACTATTAATAGGTTACACCATCATGGAAGTTCAACTACCCAGTCAGTCAAGTCTGTTCAAAATAAATTTTTCAAAACAAATGTCGATGAAAAGACACTTTACCGCAAATTTTGTTTACATATATTTGAAATCAGCAAACTAATGACACAGATATATAAAATCTTTGGGGACAAATTGTCGACAAAAACTATGCAAAGTTTGTTAACAACTTTTAAATTGATCAACAAATTGACAATTGCTCTCATATTACGTCAACAAACTTTGTCAGTTAAACAAAAAGCTTAATGCAGATATTGATGCTAATTTGCTGAAATTTTTTATTGCTTTTGCTAACAATTTGTAGGAAAATTGCCAACATCTTGCTGACTGCATTGTTGACTATTTTAATTCAATTATATCTGCCGTTATCTCGTTTGACGAAAACAAGAATTTAGCTCAATAATTTTTGCCGATACAAGAGCTGCATCATTCAGATAAGAAACAAATTCATGTAGAGAAAATATAAAATAATATATATACTGCGAAATATGATTCGACGAAATCATCGAGACTAAACAACGGATTGACTAAATAAAAAGAAAGAAAAGAAGAACTTACCTTCCACGTGCCTAAACCGAAGATAGGCACTTCATAGCCGTTATAAAATTTCAATTTTGGTGCAGTCAGAACCATTTTACTTTTTATGTCAGCAGCAATCGTTACAGAAAAATATGAAAATCTACGGATGTTGCTATGTGGAAACTCCCAGTGAGTCCAAGTGAGACGCACGATATACTGCTGGCGGCTTCGTCTCGAACAGTTCCTTTTATAAACGTCCCCCCCTAAGAGGATCCGGTCACCGGATTCGTAACGGCAAAATCGATTTTGCTGCGACTACAGATGTGCATCTATGTTGGTGTGCAGGCATCGGAGGTTTGATAGTCGCATCGAAAATTTTTCATAATCTATATTCAGCTCGTTGTATATTCATCATTTGCGTACTCAAACTTTGGCTGCGTTTCAGCAGAACACAACAGAACATGGTTTACAACCATTTTATGATTATTTTTTGAGATAGAACATTCCTCTCTTTATCTAAAAGCATAAGCCAATCAGCGCGAAGAAAATTTCCAACAGTTTCCTAACAAAATAAACGTTCTACTGAACGCAGCCTTTAATTATATTATTAACGCAGTTATTAATTTTTTACGCAATTATTAATCTTATTCTTAAAATAATTCTTATTTTTATAGCTTTTTGATCTCAATTAATTATGTATCAGTACGTTGATTGTTAGATATGCAATTTATCATTTGTTTGTTTCAAAAAAAATAATAATCTTTTAAAAAATATTTATTCTGGTGAGAATATGTGTCTCGTGATTTTTACATAACAACGATATTGTTGCTGATGCACGTTAATACTCACACAATATATTAACAGTCACCAGTACTAATATTAATTCAAATGTGTAGTGGTGACTGAATTCGGCTATCCGGCACTGAAAGTTACAGCGATATCGTTTAGAATATTTGGAGCAATGAATCGAGCCCTTGACTCCTTACGGAAGAACAAAGTTTCATTCACAGTAATCTAGCATTTAATAAAGTTGATGTATCGGCGGTTATATGGCGAAATTATCGCGAAATAAACTTGCTTTTAATTACAACTATTCTAATGTGTATCTTGTTTTCGTTTTTATTTTATTATACATTAAATAATATCCATAGATCTTGCATTTTTTTAAATAAATGAAAATTTTTACTTAAAAAATTGGTAAAGATATGTAAGAGGTTTTCTTCATCAATTTATAGGGGCCTAAAAATTAATTGACTATTTATTTGGAAGTGGAATGTTAATAAATTATATATAGTCCCTGCAAAGATATTTAAATTTAGTAGTATAGTATATTTAATATTTACTTCAAATAAACTATATAATCTATATACGTATGAAAGTTGTACGAATAAGATAATATTTTTATTTAATAACATATTTTTGTAGTTTATTTATTTTATTTATTATTTTTATTATTTAAAATTTGAAAAATTATAAAAAATTTAAATTTTATAAGTACTTTAAATATTTAAAATAATTTATGCAAAGTTTTATTGCAATTCACTGATTAGTTGTAAAGATATACACCAAATAAATATTTTGTTTATTTACTAATTCATGCATCACAATTAATATAACTCTACATAAATAATCTTGAATACTTATGTACTTATATTAAAACATTGAGATTTTTATCATTTAATTTATAATACATTTCCATATATTTTTATTATAGCATAAATTTAAAAAAATACTTCTATTTATTAAAATAACTTACGATCTAGGTAGTAAACCGTCATCAAATTTGTCGTATTATATTTTTAAACGTAATTTATTATTATAATCTAATTTTTTCATAATTTTTAAAATATGTACAAAACATCCTTAAAATGAAACTTTTTATTTATTTTAATAGAAAGTTTTGTTTTAGAGGTTTCAGAAATAAAATGATATACTTTTCTTCTTCCACTTTCTCTCCTAGTCCTTTGAATTTTGCGCGTCAAGATGAATAACATAAAAATTGCTGGAAAAATCCCAGCGATTTTATAATTAAAATACTTTAATTAGTTTTTTTACCAATATTCTACATCGGTATATGCAAATATTAAAGCAATCTCAGATTAAAATATTGGAATTTAACAAAATGACTGCAAAACTAAAAATCATGTTTTTATTTTTAACTTTTTTTCGAGCGCTATCTTTCTAAAAAAGAAAAGATTAAATGATAAATATAAACAAATTGTAATTCACAAACTCCAAAAAAAATGTTAATAATATTTGTGCAAAATCAATTAGTTAAGCCGTTTTTTCGGCCGGAATGCGAGTTTCCTGCAATTTTGTAAAAATGATTTTGAAAAAAACAACTTTAATGTGAAATAGTTTAGTATTACGTATGTGAAGCATTCTGTTAAAGTTTGTTTATTTCGACTCCTTCCAAGAATCCTAATAACAATAACAGATTAGAAACCAGATTAGAAACCAGTTTCTTGAAATAATGTACAATTGGCTGTCAGCTCCTATCTGTTTGATTTTCTGAGCAATATCTTAGAAAATGTCCATTATTTCAAAATCGCTTTGAGAATTTTTATGCTACACATATGTAGGATTAAAAGAAATGCAATTTAAAATATTGATTTATTTACTCTCTCATTGAGAAAGATTCTTTATAATTTTTTTACTTATTCCAAATTCTTTATTTTTTAGATTTATAAAATAGCAAAAATGATAAAAGTTTTCATAAAAAAAAAACATGTAATGAATATATGATAAAGCTACATATTAACTTCAAGGATATTGACATAATTACTGTATATTGTGGTTACATCTAGCACATCATAAAAAAAAAACGGTCAAAATATTCTTAGAATATTTTAAAATATCTCCAATACCTTCCTTTTACTTGTTGATAGAAATGAATTGGAAAATTTTCGAGTACATAAGCAATGCAATTCATAATATAAAAGATTATACTGTGTAAAAATGGTAATCATTTTGCAAAACATAACGATTGATAATTGAAATAAGATTACAAGACACTGGATTTTTCCGTCAGGAGTTCTGCAGCAATTCTATCTCGATTTATCAATTGCTGCACGTGAGATTTTTGAGTATAGATTAAAATGCTTTATAACATTTCGGATATATCACGTGTCGTACGGAACGGACGAAAAATTTATTTGTGCGAGTGGTCTTGGTCCAGACCTTGAAATTTTTTGCAGCGTCCAATAATTGTAATTGGTTAGACCAAGGGTCGAGCGAGCTTCAAACATCGTCGTGAGAACATGCGCTTTCGAGTGCGCTTTTAAAGGGGATACTAATATATAATCATTTTCGACGTTACGACTCGTTTCCTGTTGTCTTCTAGATTCAATAAATTATTCATGTTATATCAAGAAACGTTATGCTAAATCGTACAATGTTTAATTAATATATTTCTTAATTATTGTTTTGTTTGTTGTATGGGTTATCAAAAGAAAGAAATAACTATTATAGCATTTGAAAATATTGAAAGTTATATTTCAGGCAAAAACAGCTTTAACTAAGAAAATATTTTAAAATATGCATTGTATATGCATATATATTCTTCGAAGTTTTTCATTTTTTCATGTATTATATATTGTAAATGTAAACTATATATATATATAAATATATATAGTATATATATATATATAAAATTTCATTTCTTTCTCTCTCTCTCTCTCTCTCTCTCCTCTTTTTCTTCTTCTCTTTTTCTTTTCTCTCTTTATACTGATTTAAAACGGAATGTTAAAAGGAAAGTATTTAAAATTCTTCGCACTAAAACATAAAAACAAAACAGTTATTTAAAAAAAATATATACATCATTCGAATATTTATCTAATATCTATTGTTCTTCAAAGTCCATTTTAAATAATCTATAAATTGCAATAATTTTTTGCTTACACGACATGTAAAATTGTATGTAGAATTCTGTTCTGAATTTGAATACGATTTACAATTCATTTAAAATTAAAATTTATAACATACATTATCCAAGAAACAAAGTTATTTTAAAAAATGTTTAAAGATCTCAAAGTTCTAAAATATTCATATATGGAAGAAGATGTGATAAAATGTAAAATACCTTTGCATATTCTAACAGTCATTGGTTTACTTACGGTGTGAAAAATGCTACTCTCTGTCCAGTGCCGAGTTTACGAATAGCATTCATTTCATCAGATGTTAACGTAAAATCAAAAATTTCCATATTTTCCTTAATTCGACTTTTAGTTACAGATTTAGGTATTGGCGCAGTTCCATGTTGATACTATAAAAATAAAATATGACTGCATACATCTATTTTAATTACATTAAAAAGAAACAATTCTAACAATCTTAAATTTTTTTCTTACCACATATCGAAGTGCTATTTGCGCCGACGTCTTATTATATTTTTTTGCAAGTTGCAATATTATAGGATTATCTAATTTATTGTCGATGCCCGATACATTTCCGGGTTGTCCCAGAGGAGAATAAGCAGTTACCGTTATGTCATGTTTCTTGCAAAAATCTATTAATTTCTCCTGATTTACATTTACATTAACTTCAATCTATAATGAAATATTTTTTTAATTAGTAAGTCTTGCAGCATTAATATGATAAATTAAAATAAAATATAAATTACGTTACTATAAGATCTTTTAGCTTTTTAAAAATGTTTTGCAAATATACATAAAAAAAAATATTTATTAAAAAGATATAAATTAATTCGCTCAAAAATGCAAATCAGAGAAAATGCAATAATTATGAAACAAATACAATTAAATTTATGAAACAATTTAGATGATACCACATACTTGATTATTAACTGGGGCGATTTTAGCCGATTTGAGTAAACGGGTAATTTGCTCGGAGTTAAAGTTACTGATTCCGATGCTGCGAGTTAAGCCTTGGTGAACACACTCTTCCATTCCTTTCCATGTTTCTAAATAATCGATATCCGAATCGCAAAGATTTCCGGCAGCATCTAAAGGCCATACATCATCTCCTTCCTACAATAAATCTCTAAATAAATATTATGTGTTGAAACATTCATTCGTTAAACATTTATGACTGTTTTTTCGTAAATAAGATTTACCATTATTATATTTACCATTATTAATCACTCTTAATATTAATAAGAAACGCTACAAATATCATTTATATAATTGCATACTCCACTTTACAGATTAACAGAATTACTGATACATTTTTTTAACTTCAATTTTTACAACAAAATCTCAATTATTAGATAATGCTGTATAGTTATACACACACACACACACACACACACACACACACACACACACACACACACACACACACACACACACACACACACACACACATATATATATATCTGGAAATCAACTCATTATCGTGTAACTCCGAATATGCTTGTATAATAAAAAAAAACAAAATCTTTCTCTATTTCATTCTATTTCACTTCGTTGATGTAAATGCTTACTTTGAAAGCAAATGGCCAGTGAACTAAAAAGAGATCCACATAATCTAAACCAAGATTGGCCAACGATTGTTTGCAGGCCGGGACGACTTGCTCTTCTTTATGGAAATTGTTCCATAACTGCAACGAAACAAATACAATTAAATTTACAAAATATTTAATTTAAATTTTGATGTTTATTGTGTCTCTTATAAAAAATGAATTATTTAAAATTTAGCAAGTGCTAAAATAAATATTCATATTTTGTTCAATGCTTACGCATTGATCTCACCTTTGTGGTAATAAATAGATCCTCTCTGGTCACGCTACCATCTTTGATTTTGTCGCGAATAGCTTCCCCAATTTCTTTCTCATTACCATAAAGGAAAGCTGTATCAATATGACGATATCCTAGATCTATTGCGTCCTTAACAGCTCTTTTCACATCCCCCATCTGAGACTATTTTTTTCCAAAAATGAAGAAAAACAAAGTACAAATTATGTTGGGTAAGGTCGCCATATCAAAAATTTCTAAACTAAAACTTACAAGCGAAATACACATTTCGCTTGAAATCCCAGACGTACATAAAAATGCATGCAGGTTAATAAAATTAATCAAAACAATAAACAAATAATTATTTTATATCTTATCCATTAGCGGTACTAATTTAATGTAGGAAATTGACTAATTATGTATAGTCGATTATTTTCCACATATTCAACTGCTATTGGTCAGTTTCTTATTACAGCTTAAGGATGACTATTGTAAATCAGAAGTAATACAGAATAACGCGGGAAAGAAATCAAAGTAAAAAATTTAGAAGATTCTCTAACGATTAGATATTTTTATGTTAACTGATTTATATTATTGCAATCTTTTCTATATATTTTTAATCCATCTATTGGAAAAGAGAATTTCTTTACCAACTTTTTAATTCGAATGACCTTAAAAATCTTTATTAATATGTTTACGAAATTTAACGATGTTTTATATATTAATTGTAATATTGCAATCTTTTTTTATTTTTAATCAGTTAAATTGTTATTTATTTTACACTCTAAGGATGACATGATGAAGAAACGTATGTAATTTTGTATTTTAAATGAATTGTTAAATATTAAAATTTAATTATTAGCACTTAACAACTGCTTTAACTCGTAGCTTTTATTTTTTTTTCTTAGATAAAATTTAAAATTCTCTAAAATAGTCTAAAACCCCGGGGGGTGAGAGGGGGGGGGGGGGGGAGGGGGGGGGGGGGAGAGAGAGAGAGAGAGAGAGAGAGAGAGAGAGAGAGAGAGAGACGCGTTCATAATTATCCTGGACGCCTTTGGAAAATCTCCCTCGCACGTTCCTGAACGTCCTAAAAAAAGAACTGTGCGCGGGAGAGAAACGAATTGCAACTCTTAACTTGAATGAAGTAGATTTGTCAAACAAAAATGAAATTCCTAGTAAGAATATTAAATAAAAATTGTATTATAAAATAAATAGGATTATTGTTAAGTATAGATCATTGTAATAATATACGATAAGAATAATTGCTCGATTTCTATTTTGACGTGGATGCTGCGATACGTTTGAAATTCAAATAAAATACGTGTAAAATAATATCTCATGATGTAATTCGCACATTTTATATATCTACTTCTATCTCTTGTTATAAAATAGGTATGTACCTTATAAGTTCCGAGGCCCAATATCGGCATTTTGTATCCATTCGAAAATGTAATTGTCGGAATACCAGCCATTGTTATCACCGATTGCAGATTATAAATAGGTGTATGCAACAGCAGGAAATGTGTGCAAGGCCGTCAAAGCAACAGCGCAACTGAGTCCTTGGCTATTATGAAACACTTTAGACAAGTATATCGTTTAAACACAATTCACAGTATCGATAGGCACACATGCAATATTGCGTGTTGCGGTGCAAGAATTATTATCTGGAAATAAAAGCCTAACAATGAATAAGCTAATTTTCTATTATATATATCTCTCGAATGTCATCACCTCACGAGCACCCACCAGACTCACCAGTATCGTTGAATTAAAATAACTGTACGCACACATGTAACATAAAAACACAGACATCACGATTGCGCCTTGGCTGCGTTCGAAAACCCCTACCTAAATACCTCCGAGTAGTCCGAGTATCATTTTATTCTTGTTTAAGATTCGGTGCACAACAAAGATAAAATGATATTTGGATCGGCACTTGGCAGTATTTTCGAACGCAGGACACACCTACCCACACGCCCACACACACACATGCATGCACACACACCACACTACATCTCTAGAGATATATAGTAACAGCTTTATGTAATAGAAGGGAGAAAAGAAAGGAATAGAAAACCGGTGTCTCACCAACTCCGATTAACCTCCCAGCAAACGAGAATGGATTGAAATGAATTGAAATGGATTCAGATTTTCAGAAATATTGATTCACGAATGTTAAAATGAATGCTTTTCAATCCTGAATGCATTTTTATTCATTTATAGGAATTGCATAGAACATATCTCTATGCCTTTCAATCTAAAAATAATATTAGCTTTGCTGTGTGTGCATTGTGAATACTGTTCAATTCAAAATTTTGAATAGGAAATGCAGTTTTTCAATCCAATTGCATCCAATTGAATCTAATTGAATCCAATTGAATCCAATTAAATCCAAAAAAAGTATTCGCTATTTAAAATACACATTCGGATAGAAAAAAAATTTCAATCCATTTTAATCCATTCTCGTTTACTGAGTTAATCGGTCGATTGTTACATTGGAACTGATCAATTGCATTTGCTGTTCAGCAGAATTGACCAATCACGGTTGACATTTAATCGATCGATTAGGTTAATCGGAGTTGATGAGACTGGCCCAAAGAGAAAGACAGAAGGCTTATTCTTTTTAGCTGTAATTTTGCATCAGTTCATCTTTCTTCCTTTTCTCTTCAGGAAGAAAGAAGAAGAAAGATGAACTGGTGTAAAAGTTCAGCCAAAAAGAATAGCCTAAAGAGATATGAATTACTTGATGAAAAAAATCGATGAAATACATATTATATGTATGTTTTAAGCATTATGTCGAATAGATAGCCGCTTGTTCAAATTTAAAGCCGAAAAACACATTATATCACATTTTTTAAATCAGATAATATTTAGGTATACAATTTAATAATTTAATTATTAGAATATAGTGTATAATACAATTTCCAAATTAAACGTATCTCTACAATAAATCCATTTTTCTGAAATCATTAATTATTACGAAGATAATTATTACGAAAATATATTATGAGTTGTATAAAAATCAGAAAATTTGTTTCACGCATGTATAACACAACATAAGAAGCACACATTCCTGCACCTTACCAGCACAATATTAACGCTCACTCTTGACTATGATTTCACGCGCTTTATATATATGTCGCAGTGATTTTCTGCTGATTCATTTATGCTATTTGTTAGACGTATTATATTACATAATTCAATTTGCAATTTTTCATCTTTAATGCAATCCTTTCATTTTTAATCGATTAAGTAAAAGAGAAGAGTCACGTTTATAATCTCAAACATCAAGAGACGATAATAGTGATATAATATTATCTCTTATTTTCTTAGATCTTCAACAAGTTGCGACATATAATAATATTTAATTCTAGATTAGATAATGCTACAATATTGAAAAAATACTTTACGATATTATGATATGTTATTCGCGATATATTATATTTTACGTTTATATAATGATAAAAAATTATTATAGTACAATTATGAAATGTATGTTAATTCAGATAATAACAGATTGTTTAGAAATAAATATCGAAATATGGTTAAAGTGCATTAATAATCGATTCATGAATAATCGATTATGAAAATCCTTTATTTATTTTTTTTATAACTACTTGCGCGTATTCTAACACAGTTCATACAGAATAATTTTCGCGTAATCATTATATAATTTTCTGCATATATATATAAAGTAACCTAGAAGTAATAGAAAAATAGAAGGAATCCATTTTATGAAGTCTCAACTACTCGAGATTAAGGAATGGTTGAGAATAAAAAAGTCGAGATTGAAAGTATTCGATTATGTGTATAACATAGGATTTATTCTACATAAGTCAATATTGTACAATTGTTAGATTCGGTGATTAGATTGTATCAAAAATCTAAAGAAGCTCTTAGATGTTCAATAATATTGTACAATTATTTTATATAGTATTATAATATATTGATATCTCTATCTAAATAAAAGCAACAGACTGGAAACTACACAGCCTTCAGATGATCAAATATTGTGCAATAATGTTGATTCTCTAGTGATTGATTGTCTTTTTAAGACATGTTTGCCAGTTAGACGCTTTCAGTTAAAATTCCAAGTGGAAAGGATACTCCTTGTGTGTTTTATATCTGAAAAAATAGAAAATTATTTAGATTTTTAAAATCCCTACAGCACAAAAGTTGCAGCAACACTATTGCAACATTGCAGTAATATTGCTTGTTACAGTAAAATTGCTGCAAATTCTGTGCTGTGGGGAATGCACTATAATGACATTCTTTAAAAAATAAGTATACTGTTCAAACTGCACTATACGTCCGCCACAATCGAATTTGTCAATTATAGCAATTTCTTCTGGAGTTAACTTAAAATCAAAGATATTAATATTCTGTTCGATACGCTTCTTTGAACTAGATTTTGGGATTGGTATAGTATTAATATCAACCTGTTCGTAAAAAATTATTGCTAAATTATTCAATCTATAAAGTGTCTTAATAAATGAATATCCCTTTAATAACAAATTTTCTCTGACCAATTTGAAAAATCAATTTTTCTTTATCATTTATTGCAACTTTCCAATTTTTACCATGCATACTTTTAATTCCTACTCTTCTAATTAAGATTTTCTTAAATAACATTTCATTTGAAAATAATTGGAGAACGTCATCTTGCTGTCCATTTGATTTTCTAAAAATGATTTGCAAATTTAATTCCTTCTTTTCTAATTGCTTATAAATAAAAAATAAATAATTGATGTTTCAATATGTCCGTAACGAAAAGATCGTCTAAGACCCGTTATTTTCACAAAATAATAAATCACAACATATGTTAACCTTTAATCTTTATTTGGTATACCTTTGTATACCTTTGTATATTGTGAAATTGGACCTAAGTCAGTCAAGAATTATATCATTAAAGAGACATCCAGTACAACCTTAATTAATAATAGTACACCCAGTGCAACATTAATTAATAATAGCACATCTCACCAAGTATCTCAGAATAATTTGTGCGGGAGTTTTGCCGTATTTAGCGCCAATATTTACAATTTCAGGTGCATCAAGGATAACTTTCGGATCGCCAGGTTTAGCCCAAGGCCGATTAGGCGAACCAAATGGGCTATAAGCTGTGATAGCTATGTTATGATTCGCACAAAAATCTCTCAATTTTTTCTGATTCAAATTCGGATGGCATTCCACCTGATTCATTACCGGCTTTATTTGGGCAATCGATAACACGCGGTTGATTTGTTCGGAGTTAAAATTGCTAAGGCCAATATTCTTCGTTAAACCTAATTTCACGCACTCCTCCATACCGCACCACGTGTCAAGAAAATCCTCGTCTCCGAACATCGGATCATCGTTTTCGTCAACCGGTATTAATCCGTCCGCATTTTCCTAAAATAAACGCGGCGTAAGCAGGAACAGTAATGCTCACGATTTTAATTTTTACCATAATGCAAAACTCGTTTACAATATAATTTTCGCATTGTGCGATATTTAAAGTTAATTTACAATGTTTGCTTTCTGTTTCTTGCTTTTTACTTTTTATCTTTTTTCCTTTTCGCTATATTTTTATTGACATTCGTATTTCTTTATCATGTGTTTCTTATCTTTCAAAATCAACAACTTTTACCTTGGATAGTAAAAAAAACAATGGAATAGGAAAAAATATATTTTTATCTAATGATTGCAATTGCATAACACCTTAAAAAAAGTTAAAATTAAGCCTTAAAATGTTGTACGTGGGTTTTTTTTTACAATAAACCGTTTATCGCACTTATTATATCGTACTAGTAATAACTTAGAATTATAAGTCATAAATCTTGGGAAACTTACATTCAGAATAAATCATATTAGATTGTTACATCACAATATTTTAATCAATCAGAAGCCCAAGCTAGCACATAGCACTTGTAAAGCGTTATACAAACAAAGCAAATAATCGCTTTTTTAGTGCTTTGCAAGCGCTGCTGTACTATTTGAGAGGGTGGTAATTCAAGGAAAATAACAATACACTATGATTGTGATTGATCAGTTATGTAAGTTAAGTTTTAAATTGTATGAGAAATGAAATTCTTATACAATTTATCTTCAGGTAATCATTGATTGATTACTGCAGACTTATCGTTGTCTTATGAGGCACTAACTTGTTTACAACTTGTTCCTGATTTCTGATCTATTATCCAGATAGCAAAGCGTACATCTCATCAATAAAATCGCACAAAAAAGTGATTGCTTATAATGCTGGCAATTTGCCATAGATTTGTCTTCAACGATTTCGAGTATATACCGACATTATATAGCAATATATATGCAGGCAACAATGTGTACATATATTGCCGACAGTTTAATGGCAAGATAACTGCATCAATGTTACCTTATTGCATTGTCGGCAATATGACAGCATTGCGTGATGCTGCTCAGACAACATCGTGTCCAAAATGCAGACATAAGATATTTCGAACATCTCGAAGACATCTTAAAGATTGCTTTAAGACATCTTGTAATGATGTCTTAATCTAAAATACATTTGCCATCTGGGTACTAACAGCTTACTGTAAAAAATCCATTAATTTACCGCATAAGATATGGGCCAATGTATCAGATAGAGATCCACGTAGTCGAGTCCAAAGTTCTCCACAGATCTTTGGCAAGCCGGCACCACATTGTCTCGTTTATGGAATGTGTTCCACAACTGAACAAAAACGATCGATTTTATTAATATATCGAAATTCAGACAAGGAGATAACGCGAATATACTTTAGTAGTAATGAAGAGATCTTCTCTCTTCACGATCCCTTTCGCGATCTTCTCACGTAGGACTTTGCCAATTTCTTTTTCATTATTATAAATGTAAGCACAATCGAAATGTCGATATCCAGCATCAATAGCATCATGTACAGCTTGCTCGACAATCTTTGGATCATCCTAAAACAAAATTAAATTAATTAAATTATAAAATTTCAGGCAATGCTACGCATTTAGAAGTTTCTTTATCTTGGCAGATGAGAAGAAAGCATCTGAACGTGGACTAATGAAAATATTAATTCGTAAAAGATGAAGCTATATTAAAATCGTCATAATTTCTTAATCCTAGTTACCAATTATAAGAATTGGTTCATCGCAAGCTGTTTAGATAATCAAGTTATTTACGTACTAGATATCAGTTCCATTTATAGTGATCATGAACTTTGTGTTATCACTGACATTGAAAGATATCGTCTGATTGAACACCCAATGATGTGATCAATCTAAACGCTCGTTTCCACCAATACTTGGTAAAACTCGAAGAATGAAATATCAGTTAAAATAAATGAATAAAATGCAAGTATGACAAAGGCCACAAATTAAGCCTGTTGTGTGATATTACATGCCATGTAGCTGCACATATGCTCTAAAAATTTGAATAAAAAATTTACTCCTATCTTATGAATGTCCACATTCATTTAGAGTGATATTCCTCTCTTTTGAAATTGCAATCATTTTAACATATTATGAAATATAAAATTACTCTATGAGATTTATATCCGAGATTTATATCATTTAATAAATGTACGTCACACGTCTTCAAAAATGTTAATCGTAAGGCTATAAGCAAATCGGTCAATGATAATCAAACGTTTTAAAACGTGATCATAATTTTGATTGTGATTGATCGATTTGCTTGAGACTTTACAATCACAATTAAAATTGTTGTACGTGTATGACCTTAAAATTAACTTTAATCTTGATATATTCAATTTATTCTTTATATTTTTCTAATTCTTAGATTTAGGAAAAATGAAGAGTAAATTGAATCAAGATTAAAATTAATTTTATATTTGTAGAACCGGGTCTTAAAAATATATAAGATTAACTTCAATCTTGGTTTAACTTTATATCTTTTTCTGAATTACAAAACAATGAAAAGTGGATTAAACTGAGATAAGAATTAATTTACATTAATGGAAACGGATATAAATCAAGTTTCTTTGAGAGAATTTGCTATGTTTTATTTTACTGCTATATATACTTACGTCTGCCTGCCAGGTACCAAGCCCGAGTACGGGAATCTTTACACCATTGTTTAAAACTATAGTCTGCGCTGCCATATTTCGACAAACTAAATGTTTATCTTACCAAGTAATAACATAAAATGTCCTATAGCAGTAGATGGATATAGCAGTCTATTATCACTGACGTTTATATTACTGTATTTATACCAGCGTGATATATGTGTGTGTGTGTGTGTGTGTGTGTGTGTGTGTGTGTGTGTGTATTAATGTACGTAATCCAATCTAGAAAAATGTTAAGATAACATTACGTAATAAATTAAATAAGTAACACATTACGTATTATTGAAAATTTTAAGCGCGTATATGTCTAATAAATCTCACAAGAGCTATATTTATATTTTGTTTGAAAAGTAGACTTCGAATGAGCCAATAAAAGATGCCTTTTTACTTCTCTTTTTCGAGTGTTCTTGTTGAATTTTACAATAAATATGATGATAAAAGTAATGATAAAAATACAAAAACGACAAATTTTGTAAAAAAATATTTTATTATAAGATACATTTGCAACAATGCAAAAGTTTCTTACAATGTTAGATAACAATATGTAGTATCATATAAATATACAAGGACTCGCATATCTCTATCAAAAAATTATTTGTCATTTGCCTGATTGCGTCAATGTATAAATAATTTTATAAAAGCTGTTCGTTGTGATTTTTCTATCTTTAATGCTGATTCTACAATGAGTCTGTAGTCGAAAGTTTCAGTCTTAATCAGTGAAGTTGGCCAATCAGCATTAGTCATACAAGCTAGCTATTAGTCAACTTAACTGATAAGACTTAGGATTATCGATTACCGACTTATTGTAGAATCAACATAATGTATATTAATCCAGAATAACTGTTCAAGATATTAAAAATATCAAGCATAAATGACTGGATACTCATTGTTGTACTATCTGCTGTTCCATCGCTAATTTTTTTTTGTTTTTATTTTGATTTCTTACTTTTTTCGAATCATTCGCTTTATTTTCAAGATCAACCCTAGTTCTCGAACGGACACCAGGTCCCCAATTTGCAGTAGGATTCTGTTGAAAGCGAGATAAGTGCCTTTGCCGAGAAATTGGATTGGCAAGAGGATGCATAGTGAGCGAGATATCCATCGTGGACGATGCATTAAGTATTCGCGCAGCTGGGCTATCCTCAGCCAATTTCTCCCGTTTTACAGGGTGTTTTTTCTCCCAGGCACGTACAATATCCCATATAACATCATTTGGCGCATCCGTTTTGATAGAAATTTTACTTGCATGCGAGTACGATACCTTATATCCTGCGTTTAATAATGCTGACCTGAACATCAACATTGGTGGAACATGACACCTAACTATAGACATCAAACGATCTAGATTATAATATAAAGGAATGTCTAGTTCTTCATGTATCACGGTTAGGACACCCTCCATTCTTTTCGATGTACCCAACTCCATACTATTCAAGTTGCATAATAATCGCGATACGAATCCGTGATCGTGTAAAGGACCTAGCCATATTGGACCGCCCATGTGCTGCCTGTGTTGACAATGTTTACACAATTGATCTATTACGGGTGCACTTGGTAATTTATAATTCTTGGCAGCCTTCTTCACCACTAATGGTTGAAAATTCATACTCTCGCATCCATTACATTGATAGAGCATTCCTATCTTGTTGGAGTTCTCTTTGCACTTATCATGACTCGTGAAGACCTTGACAAATACTCTTATATAAAAATCAACACTTATAGACAATAATGGTACTATGTACCGTCCGTAACGTCCTGCATAGGACGCAATGCATTGCAGTAATATTCTCAATGCTATCTCATGGCAAGATTTCGACTTTATGGATATTGCTCCATATTTATAGTAACAAGTTTCCGGAACATTGCCAGCCAGAATAGCCACATCAGTAGCGGTAACTAGAAGTATACCACCATCGGACACACACTGCACCGCACTATCCAGGTACATTGAGGGACAACCATAGGGATCTAAATCGACCGCGTCGAAGCGATTTCTTCTGCGTTGATACATCAACAACGTCGCGTCCTCATGATAAGGAATTACCAAATTTTCAACTCCGTTATGTAAAATATTCTGCCTGATGCTATCTACCGCCTTTGCAGAAATGTCATTTGCAACAATTTGCCAGACACCCTCCACTTCCTTAGCATATCGTATGCTACGCAAACCAGTCGCAGATAAAGCTTCCAATATAGTAATTCCCCTCTGGTTTCCTGCATTATGTGGTACATTGATTTTATCGTCTTTCTCTAATTTGTTTCTCTGCAATACTTCTTCGTTATAGTCCTTGGCAAATATCATTAGTACCGCTATGCTGAGATCCCTATTAAATTCTTGAACTGGATTATAAAACACCTTTTCATTCGTTACCAATATCTGTGCTTTTCCCTCGTTCACAGTAGGAATCTCTTCAAGTTTTGACTTCTTTGGGCATTGCTCGTTATCCATATTTGCATATGTAACACTAAAATGAATATGTGTATGTTATATGTATATATACAAACATTTTGAAAAAAGATTATATTAAAAAATAAATTAAATTTTTGTTTAAAAAAAAGTAAAAAAAGTCACTGACTTATCAAATTGTCCAATTGTTAAGATATATTTTTAAAAAATATATATAAAAAAAATTATATATATAAAGTGTATTCCAAGTTATGCATGAAGCGCATGATGCATCATTTGTCCTTGTTCACCAAATAATAAAGAAAGATAAAATGATACAGCATATGCTTCATGCATAACTTGGAATGCATCCATATATATATATATATATATATATATATATATATATATATATATATATAGAGAGAGAGAGAGAGAAAGAGAGAGAGAGAGAGAGATTGTCTGAAAATTTACAAATCAACATATCACAGTAAGAAAATTCACAGTAAGAAAAAATATATTATAAATATATATTTACCATTTACCGTTCTTAACAGTTTTCGAGACGAAGATTAAATACTGGTCAATTATAGATTACAGCTCGTTTAACCATAATCTGTAATTAGCCAGTTTTTAACCTTCACATATTTTAAAAATTACTGATCGGAACGATAAATGATAAATACTTTTGTAACTTATTTTTTTTCGAGAACATTCGTGCTGTTCTATTTTTATTTGGAATATTCTGTATAAAGATATCACATAATAGTCAATACAAAATTATACCTCAATTTACTGTTAGTTTCATAAAGTCATATTAAAGCCTATAATACTTGGGAAAACACGGTGCTATATTTACAGTTTCTTGCTTCAATTATTCAAATATCTATTTGTAATAATGAAAGAAAAATCGTATATATATCTCCAATGACAAAATAACCTATTTTATAACGAAGTTTGTGATTGTACAGCAACACTTCTTCGACAAATAGGTGAAACTGTAAGCCAAACATATAGATGGTAAACGTTATCGAATATCGGTAAAAAAATCGATTAATTAGATGTGAGGTCGATAATTTTCTCATAAGTAAAATACTGGTTAAATTACTTCTACTCATCTCGTATATCGTTGTCGAATTGTTTAATCAAAGATTTATAATGAATTCGATTGTATGCACTTAGTGCACACTAGTGTACATTAAAACTGTCGTACACAATTTTAAAAAATGTGTATTTAATATAAATATAAAAATGGATTAAACTATGAAAGTCTCAATATATGTATTTATTATGCTATTAAATAAAATCTATATCTTTTATAATTTGAAATACTTGCATTTCATTATTACACAAATTAAATCAGTGTACAATGGCTTTAATATGCATTATTTTGCACTAATGCGTTCAACGCTATTATATTCGCTATTTTATATATGTATATATAAAATTATATATATATTATATCATCAGGACAAAGTAAATTAAAAAGATGCACGTGAATAAAAAAGACATTGCTTTAACATTTATTTACGTGATATTCGTACACAAACAATCACTTCTATTTGAATTCTTATATCTACAGTTCAAAACAGTACTGTGTGTTACCGCTATTCAGCTAAACTAGAATAAATACATTGTAGCATATCCTCTGGAAATATTATGGAACTATGTCGGGTGCTGAGAAAACGTGACAATTTCTGTTTATATATCTCTTTAGATTACCATGGATCTTTTTCAAAATTTAATAAACAACAAAGATAAATGACTATTAGATTAAAGAAATTTGATACACTTAAAGTTTTCGTTTGCGAAAGATTTCTTAATTTTGAATATTGCCCAAAGTAGATTAACTACTCTTAGGGCCGGTTGTTCCACCTTTTGGTAAATTTTATCTATAAGGTAAATCTGGTAATCCGCGTATGTGATTGGGTAATCTTGCTACTTACCCAGCAGTAAAATTTACCAAAAGATGGAACAACCGGCCTTTAATCTATTTTTGGAAACTTCTCCGAATAGTTCCATAATAGCTTTCCTAATGTCTTCAAATAAAAAAATATGTTCACACGCACACCGTTCTTAATACTCAGCTTTGATTGCGACAAATTATCATTAATATGTTAAATATTTTTAAATCATATCAAGTTTTTCTCCAAAATTAATTCAGAGCTTCAAACTCTAACCTTGGACGAATTGTGTAGAATTTAATATATTTCGATATAACAGAATTTAATTTAATAAATTTATGACAAATGTTTACAGAGTGCGAACCATTTAGTGCTACAAATGCACATATTTGATTGATTAATCGAAAGAAAGAATTTTACTAACTGACCAATCAAAAAATGCTTCAAAGTAATCATCAAATGTAATATCAAATGTAGCATCAAATGGATTATAACCTATAGTTAAAATAAGGTAAATATTATTATTAGATTTATATTCTTCCACAAATTCTATTAATTATTAAGGATGCGTACTACTTAACGTTTGCAATGCTTGCGAGCATCAATATCATCCTTGTTGTCATCAAATGTTAAATGGAACATACCCTAAAATCATCTTTATCAGAAAACGTTACTTTGCCTTTGTACAGCAATAAATATCCATTATCAAGAAAAATATCAAATATCTTTCTTGATAGTACGCGACAAGATGCAACTATAAAACAGTTCTTGTGTTTATGATATCAAAAAACAATTTTAAGTGCCGAATTTCTAATGTATATCATTTGTTGGCAGTCTAAAGATTATTTCTACTGATACATTGGAAATAAATTCACTGAGTAGCAAATTGTTATTTCTGTAAAAAAAACATTGAATTTTTATACAGCAGCAAATACTTTTTTTATATTATTGAGAAAAATATCAACAATTTTTAGTTTTATCAGAGTTCAAATCAGTCTGGTTATCATGAAAAAACAGATATTCGTACTTTTCACGCTATGTCCTTTTCCTGCATCGGTTTCTTGCAAAGTGAAGCAGTCTCCTCTTCGTCCTCCGCTTTGCGCTTTTTCCTTACCAGATGCGATATATCGCTGGCAGGTTTCGACTTACTACTACTACTACCACTTCCAGAAGCCTCATTCGCTTCACCATCACTAGAACATCCATTCAGTCTCTCTTCCTTAATTTCTTTGAGTACATTAGCTTCTTTCTTCAAATCATTGATGTCTGTGATTTTTTCTTGAATCTCTGGAAGAAGTTCCTGCAGTTCTTTGATTTCCCCTTCAACGGTGTAGAATGGATCATCAGATTGGGGTGGATCATCTTGCAAAGTCTTCAAATGCACAATTTTTGCTTCCAACAGCGCAGACGCTTGGTTGAATTGTTCAATGCTGATGTCAAAGTTGTTTGCCATCGCGTGCGCCAACCCGAGCTGATAATGGATCTCGGCGATCGCACGATGGTCGCGTGGAGTCATTTTTTCTAGAAGATTCAAACAGGCCTTGAAATCGATCAGCGCACTCTCATGGTTACTACCCTCCATCGCAACTTCGCCCAGAAGACGGTAAGCTTCAGCCAAAAACTTCCAGCCCGGAGGTCCGCGCTTTACTAGCACCAATTTCGCTAGTTCTAAGACTTCCCATGCAATCTAGAAACAGAAATTAGACATTAGAATTATAACTGATTCAATATTTATCAATAGATTAGTTAAATTAACAATTAAACTTGGATAACTCAATTCGACAACAAGCCAAAGTATTCGATACATAACGTAATTGAGTCTTCTAACACATATAATTAAAGATAAATCTAGATAACATGTAATCTAAATAAATCACCTGTAGATTGTTGATTTCGTCATTTTCCTCGTCATTTTCCTTTTCAACATCCTCTTCTTCCGCCTCTTCATCCTCATCTTCTTTTTTTCTGTTCATTCCACTACCAGAAGCTTCGCCATTATGCAAATCAAAATCTCGACTACAACCAGGAATTTCTTCTCTTTGCTTGTTCTGTTCTTCAATCTTATTGTCCACCATTTTATTAGACTCTTCCTTCTTTTCATCCTTTTCGAGTCCTTCCTCAGATTCTTCAACTTTCGTATCTTTTGAGTCCTTTGGCTCTTCATCCTCTTTTTCCTCATCCTTTGTCTCTTGCTTATCATCTTCTTTGCCATTTGATGTGCAAGAGCTACTTTCTGTATGATTACCTTCGGTTGTAGCTCCCTCCTCATTTTCTTCCTCCTCATCTTCACCTTGCTCATCCTGACTGACTTCCTCGGATCCGGGTACACCACCGCCTAACACTCCCGCTTCTTCACGTGCCAGACCCAAAAGAGCTCGTCCGTAAAGTAGATAGAGTTCACCCATCTCGTCGCCGGTCTCTCCATGCTCCTGAGCAAGAAGCTCGCACGCACGAGCTAAGACGGCTACTGCGAGATGATAATCGCGTACCAGGAGGTGGCGTTTACCCTGAGAGATTGCTGTTGCGGCATCCTTGATCGGCACTTCCTCCGACACGTCGGCCATCTAAAAAACAAAAACAAGAGAATATTTATATAGTAACATATAACTTGCATATATATTTTGAAAAACGTCAACAAAAGTAAACAATCTTAACAATGTAAACTATATCGGTAAAATCAACCAAGTAAAATCAGTCAACTGACGGTAGAAAACGTTTTTTTGGAATAGGAAATATAAGTAATCAGAAAATTTCTATTAAGCTATGATCTTTTCACAACATTAGAAGGCAAAATCTAAATTTAACGAATTTTCATACCTCTTAGGCCCGATTGCATCGTTATTTTGACTTTAAGCAAGTCTCTCTGTCTCTGTCTCTCTTTCGCTTTAAAATGAGACGGAAAGAATTTTAGTCTTTCTTAAAGTTTAAGTCTTGCTTAAAGTTACGTTGGTGCAACCGGGGCTTAATATTGTGTCTGCTTCAAATAAGATGTATGGTATGTGCAACATTAGATTTACATCAGATTATGCAAAGATATTTCTAGATAAGTTGAGAGAGAGAAAGAGAGAGAGAGAGAGAGAGAGAGAGAGAGAGAGAGAGAGAGAGAATATATTAACGAACGTGTATATATAGATGCAAACGAGCATCTTTTTTCTCGAAAGAGATAAAAATTAATTGTGATGAATTGAAATTAAAATTCATTTTATTTATTTAATTATTTCGATCTTTGATCTACGATGACTTATAAGGAAATCTTATGGCGGTATTCATAGTCCGTTCTTATTTTAAGACTGTCTTAAGTATGTCTTAAGACACTAATATGGCTCTCTTTTACTTTGTTCATGACATCTTAACACTGTACTTAAGACGGTGTCAAATATAAAATCATACTGTGAATTACCGCCCTTAATTTCCAATGTTTGGCACGACGCGAGCTTTATTCGCACATGCAATTGTTTCAGAAGATGCAGAAGGGGTGAGTGGGTGTTGAAGTGGACATCCGCAGCATCCGCGGGTGGGAAAGGAGAGAAATCGGGTGGCTATCCATGTGGGTCGATTCGTCGTGACGCTTCAACGTAGAAGGGTGGAGGGCGTCCGCATCGCGAGGATGTCGGGGAGAGAAAGCGAGAAAGAGCAGGTTCCAAGGGCGTACGTCGACCAGTAACGAGTCGGGGGACGCGAGCGTCGCGTTGCAGGCGTCGCCCTGGGCGCCGCCGTCCAAGAGCAGATGGAGCCGACCCGCGTGTCCCGGGGACCCGCTTCGCGCCTCGTCTTTCTCTTCGTCACCCTCGTGCTGACCGTCGCAGGTAAAGAGATGAGGAAACCGGCACCGTGTTCCGGAAGAGACTGACGTCTCGACTCGTGAGAAGTGTAAAGATCAACACAGTCTCTCTGATTGATATATATATTTTTTTTTTTAAAGAAGCTGGTGCGAAAAATGTATCTCATCAAAAAGTTAAGAACAAAATTGTTCTAAACTGTTCAGCTTCGATTTGATTTCCAAGAAACTTTTCAACCCTTCCGCCTCCTATTTAGAGAAAAAAAACTTTGATTATGGACCGGGATTTAATAGAAAAATAAGCAATTCAATAATTACATTTTCTTTCATCATTTCTCAGCAACGGGGCTCCTATGCAGTGCAATAATGTCGGATCACTGGGAAGAAATCAACTGGGACAGGGAAGATCTAATTCATGCGAACGTCAATCTCACGTGGTATCTGAACGGTCAAGTGGCAAAGCTCGAGTCTTCCGTTAATCATCGAAATAAACATCGTACCGCCAAAAGTTCAACCTTCTTAGTTCCTATGCACGGCGGCATTTGGATTATGTGTGTTTCATTGTCAGGTATAAACTATCGTGATTTTTGTAATGTTAAACTTATTAGATCTAGAATTGCATAAATATAATATATTATATTTTCACGACTATGAATGCGGACCCTAATGTTTCCAACTTATTCCATAGCGTATTAAACTTACAAATTATCATTACGGATGTTTTTAATTGTGGCAATTTCAATCGTGATATTAAAACTAATAAATGCTAAATATTGATACTAATAAAAACCTAATAATGTTATTGTTAAATACACCGCTGATAATAATGAGAAAATGATTGATGGAAAGAAATACAAATTAAAAGAAATTTTCTTTACAAAGATAATTAAAAATTATTCGCAATCATTTACGGATGCAACGTTAAATCATACCATTATTTCTAATATCCTTATTATGATATGGATACAATCAATGTTTCGTATTTTCTTGCTCATGTCAATAGAAACATTATCGGTCTTATAAATCGGCATTCGAATGAAGTTTGGTTCTAATAAGTATGATAGTATTGCTCAATCCACAAAAGCAAAGATCACGGTCACGCGATCATAAGGATACTGTGCTTAAATTGTGCGATTCGACGGTTCGATATCTCCGACCAGAGTCAAGGTGGTATCTAAATATAGTCACGTGCACGTGCAATATAGACAAGGTAATATTTGACAAAATTCCAGCGTAAGATATTTATTGCATTTCCACGAAACACAATAAGTATCATGTCTTCGTCAATTTTTCTTTAAAAACATTATTCTTCATTAAAGTATAAAAACTTCAAATAGATCAAGGAGTCCGTAAATAAAATACAGTAGAACTGGAAAATACTCAATCTGGAAACACAATTGATAGAAAAAGTGCCCATTTAATAAAACGTTAAACGATACCTAATGCAACTACACGTGTTCATATACTTTTCGTTTAATCGAACGGATGCAACCTTGAAGAGTACTTGAAGAATTTGGGGTCGTAATTGTCTCATTTAGTTATTTTTGTCGGAATTACATTCATAGAGTCTGAACACGCTAAGCACTGCCTAGTACTGCCTGCACCACCTTTGCGTGACATTTATATCCAGTCAAAGTGTTAAAATTTTCTATAGTCAAATCTATTAAATCAAAGAATATATCAAAAGTATGATAATACACATAGTATTTGTGATTTGGCAATTTAATTTCTCTCAATCGAAAGATAATGTTTAGAAACGGAATCTGGAAGAGCCAAAAAGTTTTAATAAATTTTCAATAGCATTTAAATGAAAGAATTTAAATTCTGTTTTCTGACAATGATTTCGAAAGTAATATAGTATAGTTTTCTATATAATTTTATTTATTTGAATGGAAAGAAACAAAGCTAAACGAATCATGCTTGTTGTTCTAGAGGAAGAGATACAGCTGTTAAGTCAGGTGAATTTCCCGCAAAAAAGATGCGTCAATTATTTAACACCAAGCGAGGCGCACATAGAAGCGCGCGCAGCTTGGCAAAATCGTAAGTAAATTGTAAATACATTTAATGTACATTTAATGAAAGCGCAACAAATTTTATTCTATAATCCTAAACTATTTTATTCTTCAATAAAATATATTTCCTATGAATATTTATCACGAATTTCATAAATTGATCATTTTAATAATCTGCTTCAGGAATGCAAAATCTGAGTATCTCGTGCTCTCTGGTGTGTCTAATCATCTTAGGATGCGCTGCACTTATAGGATTTTTTGGACTATGCAGGCATCAGATATCGGCCGTACTCGTGACAGGAGTGATGTACCTCCTTGCAGGTAAAAGTCTACTAATCTAATAACTTGATAAACTGGTCTAGATCATAATTTCAAATATGATGTTGGAATAAAGAAAAATATATTAATTTAATTGCCATGTATATATGGTGCAGTCATTAAAATATTAAACAATGATGATTAAGTTGGCAATCACTCTATTTCATTCTAGCAACATTCGCGCTGTTCACGCTCACAATCATTCACTTCAAGAGAGTTCAAGATCGCGGGACCAAATCAATAGAAGATGGCGTGATTGGTATGCCTGTTCTTCGCAGCATTCTCAAGGCCAGGAGAGTCACTACCGCGTGGAGTATGGACCTGGGATGGGGTGGAGTCACTCTCTGTGCTCTTGCATCGGTAGCCTGGATCCTTCTCAGTAAAATCATGCGTTTTAGTCCGATCGCTGCCATGATAGCGTAGCAGTGGGACGCCTTCGAGGTCTAAGGTCGTTTCTGAGAGTTTCGATGTTTTGCATTTCTTTCAGGTGACATCTTGATATTTTTCTCGAGTATCAAGTTGGTGCAAGAGATTTGTTTTACAAAACTACACGATTTCGTTTTCAATTTTACTTGACAAATACAACAAACTGCATCAACTTAATAATCTCGAGTGTTTATCTCTTGTTAAAATATAGATTTCAAGAGTATGAAATTCCAAGATTTGGGATAATCATATAGAAATTGAAATCTTCTGAAACCTTGAAAAGGATTGCAAACTGCAATGGAGAATTATAAGACAATACTTCTTGAGAAAGAATTCAGAAATGATCCTCTCGAAGGCGATCGTATCATGTGCCTATTTTATATAATTGATATCGTTTGCATAAATATTCGCTATCTCAATTGAAAAAAACTTGAATTTGTTACGAAGATAAAAAGTTTTAAAGCGCACCTGATTAATCAACGCTTAGTAGAATCAGTGAATGCGTTTGAAAAATTTATATTCTTCCGCATTCGATTTATTTACTGCAAGTAAATAAATTCGCTAAGAAAATACAGCCGAAACACAATTGAAAAGCAAAGACAATAGAAACAAGCAATAATAGAGTTCAATCTATTAGAATTCCATATATTCTTATATACATCAATTCCTGATAACTCTGATAAATTGAAATCTGTTATTCGCTGTTTCTATTACCTGTTTCTATTACCTTTTCAATTATGTCTCAAGCTTAAAGAAATTAAAAGGAATTAAAAAGATAAACGAACAAGCCTATATGTACTCATGATATAAAAAAACAAAATGTCATGATATAAGAAGACAAATGTTCTCTCTCATTTTTTTTTAGCTGATATTCTTGTCGATACAAGTAACCCTGGCGAAGATAAAAATCGGAGCATAAGCTGAATGTAAAGGAAGAGTAAAGTTGGAAACAAAACATGAAAAGCGCAGGCAATAGGAACAGGGAATAAGAGATTTTATCAGAAAGCATCCATTCTTGTATATGGTTTCTGATAGGTTGAAATTTGTTATCTTCTGTTCCTATTGTTTGCGCTTTCATTATGTTTTCGGCTTGACAGAAGTGCAATGAAACTTCTACGAAGAGTAAATTGTCGAACATAAAAAAAGCGTTTTTTTTTTCTTTAAGTAAACGCTTCTCGCTGTTTCTTATGTTTTCTAGAAGTTTCGTGAACGTTTCTAATACTTTTTCTTTACATTCGGCTTCTGCTTCGGTTTTTATTTTTACCGGAAAAATGACTCAGGAATTATTCTCGAAGATGCAAAGAAATATAGCAGATATTACTTATGAATGTTATAGACTAAAATTAAATTAGTTTTTGAAACTTGATTCAGTTTTTATTAATATACTTATATAAATATTGCTATATACTTGCGTAAATATTCGCTAATTAATTTGTATATTGCAGACTTCTGGAAAAAAAAAAAAAAGAATTTTAACTTTAATTATATTTTTCATAATTAATTTCTTTTTTTCATACAGCCTTCGGATTTAATATCAACTTCTGATTGCCATTCTGCGCAGTCACGCCTCTTTTTTATACAACAAAAACAATAGTATAAAAGTTGTTTATATCAGAGTACAATTCTCTGATATATAGTTGCCTATAATGTAATCCAAACGCCTTACTATTAGAACAATAAGTATGTCCGTAAAGTGTGAAATAAAATTATTAATGGTATACAGAAGCGAGGTAAATAAAGTGCAACATATTAATTTCTCTTAGAAAAAAATGATATAAATGCTAAATATCCCCCTCGAGAATTATGTACTTGTTAATTCACATATTTTGTCCTTTCGATTTTCAATATTCTGAGAAATTAATCTGCATGCCTTAAACAACATCTCAACCTGTATACAACTTTTTTCTGCTAAAAGGAGCTTGTTTCTGCTACAACTTGTTCTAGCTATTATATAGTAGTAATTACACGTAGTATACATATAATATATCCTATATAAAAGGATCGCAAATTGCATTTCGTCCATTAAAAGTTAAGAATCCTTATTATTCGGTGCTTTTGTGGATATATCAAATTTTTCTAACGACACATTCTCAATTGTATTTTTTTACGCGATCTTTGTTGTTTGTTGAAACTGACAGCAATAAAAATACTGCAAGACATCATTGTATGTAAAATTGTATATTAAAGATGATTATTTATATTTTACCTTCGTTATTTTTAAGATTTTTTTTTAACACGTAATTTTTCATTATTACTGATGCTTGATACAACTATGTAAAAGAATCTCGATTTCATTATTATAACGAAAAAATGTTTTGATTATTTAATTTCTATTAATAATTGAATAATTTATTAAAACTTAAATATTAATTTTTAATTAAAATATTATTGGATATTATATAAATAAATATAAAAAATATATAATAAATATTTAAATTTAAAAAAAATCGAAAAAATACTTGCGTAACAATATGCTACTAGTTTTCTACGTTTCAATCTTGACACAGAAAATTTATTATTTTAACAAAATAGAAAATGTTTATAGCTCCAAAATTCGTCAAAAAATTCGTCGTGTAAAATTATAATAAATTTAAATAGTTTATTGTCTCGTTACAATTCGCGCGTTTACTCTGTCGATATAACAGCTCCCCTAACCTTAAAAAATGTTCTTTACGACGGTTTACTTCACTATCGTAAGAACGAATATTTTCTCATCATTTTCTTCAAACGTAAAGAAAATCTTCTTTTATATGATTATCAAAGAATGTTTGGCATTTAATATTATATTATTTCTCTCAAAATCATTTTGCTTTCTTTCTCTATCCTGGATTACTTCTTCATGTTAAGTGTAGAAAGTGTAATAAAGTGTATTTAATAGTTACTGTTACCACATTGATATCCAAACATAATATATGGTTATAAATAACATTATTGTAAACTAAAACAGGATATTCTCCTCTTCTCCCTCATAAATTACTTCTACAACTTACGAGCCTTAAGAGATATTTAAGTTGTTGAGAAGAAAAATGAACAAGAGTTTGATGTTTGTCCGATCACATTGATGCGACAGAGAGGCGTATTTTTTCAGCGAAACGTTAATCACGTTGTGAGCACATACATACCTTGATCAATTTCTCAAAATGCTCCGCAAGTCGAAGTCTTTGAGTTCACAAGATGCAAGAAACGTTTGATAATACAATGTGAACAATTTCCGTTATTACACGCGCAAACTGCGTAACCGGTACGCGGGCAAACTTTACAAGAACTCGGACTATGGTCATCGAGAATAAATCTTGTAGAGATAGTCGAGCTAATGGCAGCTAATGGGAGCGTTTATAGTGTATAGAGGCTGTGGTCAAAGTATCACTACAAATGCTTCGAAGCATTTGATGGACCAATTAGAAGAAAGAATTTTACAAACTAACCAATTAAAAAACAACGTTTGCAGCATCGCGTTGATCATACCCAGAGTCCTAGAATTATAAGAGAAGCGCGACTGGTGTGAAATGTTCTGATTGGTCATTGCAATCACGTGACTTAGCCAACTACACACGATGCTTATTTTCCTGCTAGATTGCTAAGAACTCCGCCCAATAAAAAGAACAGGGAGATCAATTCTGTAAAATAAGATGAAAATTATAAAAGTGAGCGAATTTACTAGAATACTGATTATTTCATTGGTCAACACCTAATAAATTTGCTTGTTTTTGTAATTTTCATCTTGTTTGAAGATACTGAAGATACAGAATCGACCCTAGGGAACAGAAAACAGAGAATAAGGCTGGGTTCACACCTTGACGAAAAGCAGAAAGCGGAAAAGCGAAAGCTAATCAGAACTCGCGAAAAGACAGAAGACAGCAGATAAGCGAAATGTACCGCTTATTATTGTACTATTGCTACTAAGAATTTTAACCTATCAGAAACTTCCATAATACATGATTTCTAATAGGTTGAAATTCTTACTCTCTATTCTCTATCCCTTATTTCTTTTATTGTGCGGAGCCCCTAACTGAATTACAATCTTTCATTGCAGCTAATACGATGGCAAAATTCTAATCCAGCTAGCAATCCAGCAGGAAAACAAGCCAACAATGACACCAATAACTGTTGGTAGAAGGTAGAACTGATGTAAAACAGTTACGGAATCGCGCCCCTGAGTCCTTATTTTTGAAAAATATCACATACGAAAAACTAGGGATGTACTATAGTATTTGTGACGTATATTATAGTATTTCCCTAGTTTTTCGTATGCGATACTTTTCTAGAATAGGAGCCCTGATTTATGATCATCTCCTAAGGATGAAATCACATGGTGCGAAATAAAAAATGCGTCATAGAAGCAACCAATCAGTATTCTATGTTTTTTCGAATAGCGCTAATTGGTTGTTTTAATAATTGTGTTCAGCAGACTCAACAGTTTTGCAACTTTTTTATGATTCTTCGCTAAGATAGGACTATTCCTTTAAATCTAAAAGTATAATCCAATCAGCGCGACGAATCACAAAATGATTGCAAAACTATTGAGTCTACTGAACGCAATTGACGAAGCTAATGACGCATTCTCTATTTCGCAGCCCTTTTCCGTCGTGTGATTTCACCCTTATTATTCCATGTTAGTGACTTTACGCAGATAGAATAAATGAACGACATCTGCGACAGTAACAGCATAAACGACCCAAATTATGCCCGCTTTTGTCAAACTCTGATTATAGGATCTCTAATAATACAGAAATTGTAGACTACTATCGCTAGTTCTGATTGGCTGCCGCTTTTTTACTTTCTGTTTTTTCATCAAAATGTGAACGCCCTAATGGCTCTGACACTAAACGCTGATTGGTGAAAAATGGATGATGGAGGTAAATTTTACTCCCACAACCAGCTTTTCATCAATCAGCGCTTTGTGTGTATGAGAATCCGGATTAATCCTTCTATACCGTACTTATTTTCAGGTTTCCACTCTACATGTTTCTTTGATCCTTTCTACCCGTGGTCAGACGAGTCGTGCAAACGCAGTCTGGTTAGGTTTACGTCTCATGCGTGAAAAATAATAGGAAGGACACACGAGATGGTAAGAAATCGATTTTCCATATGCGAACGTACATCGCGATTTTCTTTTCTGTCGATTTTGCGTGATCGCTCGTTTAATTTCGTCAAAAATGATCACGCTCATCTGTGCCGTTTTCGGCACACCATACATGACACCTTATGAATATCTTCCCTTCGAATTAATATTATACATTGTTCTCCAATAACAGCTGAGACAGATTTTTTTTTTATTATCGCGATAATAACTGCAAGAATATAAGGATCCAAAATTTGTTAGCACATTCCTCGATACCATGTGCATGTGTCGAGACACGATGTCCGGTCCGCCATTGCGGTAGCTGTTGCGTATGTGAAGCACGAGCATATAGTCTATGGACTCTTGAACAATAATCAGGAAATCGATTATGTATCTTGAAAGGAGGTAAAAATTACAAAAGTGAGCAAATTCACTACATTCTAAAAAAATATTTATATATTTGGCACCATGCTGTCATTATAGTTCTATATAATTTTCACAACTGAGTTGGTGTTAATATTAACATTAATATGATTATGTGGATTTGACACCAAAGCCTGTATTCAGAACGCTTTTACAACGATGTGTTAGCGCGCTAACGTACTATACGTTACGCATATAGAATTTCAGAGATAAAAGTGTTTCGAATACAGGTTGTATTATGATGGTGTTGATGGTAATACCAAGGATCCTGAATCCATACTATATTGGTCTTAATGATTATATTTACATGGCACCCTTAATTGGGTTTAATGACATTCGTAGTTATGAAATTGATCAATCATAGTCATTCCATTCTTCCGAGAAACAGCTATGATTGACCAATTTCATAACTACGAATAAACCTGATTAAGTGTGCTGTGTAATAGAGATCAATATTAAATGAGACAAAAATCACAAAAGTGAGCAAATTTATCACAATATTTGTAACTTTTTTTTTTATTGATCAATACCTGTATTCTAAATATCTCGATGTAGATTTAGCACAATTAATCTATATAATTCTTACTGTGTTAATATTGAAAATAGAGAAAAAGTTTTGCAGTATTTTATTAACTCAAAATTATATATACAATATCTTCGTATATATAAAAATAATATAATATTAAAACTGATCAAGATTTAAATTTAAAAAAGAGTTTCAAAGCTTGAAATATCTACTTTTGAATGGTTACATATTTTTTGAATTTAATAAGTGAGTTTTGTAATTTTTATAAAAAACTACGAACTGAAAAAAAGAAAATTTTTTTCTCACTTTGTGGATTTGTCACGTGTCAAAAAATTTGCGAAAATTTTCAACTATCTATATCGTGACAGTTTGAAATTTTCCTTACAAAATTGTTTTTTAAAAATGTTTCTACAATTTTTTGTTCTTGAGTTATTAAGTAAAAAGGAGTATTCTGACTTTGATTGTTCATTTAATTCCATTAAAAATCATCATATTGCAATTAAAAAAACAGATTCTTAAAAACTGAAACATTGCTCTATTGAATAGTATCATGTTAATTTTTTAAATGTAAAATATATAGAAATTTGAGTTAAAAATATAACATTACTATCCTTAAATAATCATTATCCAATAGAAAAAGGACATTAATATCACATTTTTAACTCAAATATACACATATTCTATTTTTTAAAAAATTGGTAATTACAACACTGATAAAGCACCGTTTCAATTTTAAGAATCTGTTTTATTAACCCTTACCATACAAGGTTGAGTCAGTGACCGAGCGATTCCTGTTCATGTAAGTTTCTTTGAATCTTGCTAAATTATGCTATATTTTATTATTTTTCAAAATGAAGTTTCAATATTTATTCTAGAAAGTTGCAAAATTAAAAGCATGTTGATGAATTTTTAGAAATTTTTTGAACCATTCTGAATAAGTGAAAAAACGGACATATATTTTGTATATAATTTTGAGCTAACAAAATTCCACAGAACTTTTTCTCCAACCCAATATTAACATCAACATGGTTAAATTAAGTAGACCCTACATTCTGTTAAATCTGATTTTTTAGAGTGTAGATATTGACCAATGATATTACAAATATTGTAATAAATTTTCTTATTTTCGTATTTTTACACATTTCAAGATACACCATCCAATGGTAAAAATTATGTTATGAATGAGCGTAATTTTAGCGGAAAAAAATGCTGCAGATAAAAACAATTTTATTTAAATTGTAGCAATATTATATTTTTTGTAGCTATGTGCTATACAGTATTACAGACATCCCTGAAATCTGAATTTCTGAGAATGTTTTTCAGCGATATTTATAAATAAACTCAAATTGAAGGACAAGAAGTATATGATTCATTATTCTTATGAATAACAATGTTATTATATATTCATCTGGGGCGCCCTATATACGCAATTTTTCGTGTTCACCATTCAGCGATAATCTCCTCGAGTGTTGACGAACTCTAAGGAGTAAGAATACAAACTACTATCAAATGCAAAAATATAAGCGATCCTCTGCTTCTCTAAGAGGCTCTAAAGCTAAATTGATACGCATGGTAAGAGTACATTGTAAAACATGCAGCGCCAATTATCATATTGCAAATTATGTAGAACACGTTTTATGATGTACTCTTATAAGAGGAAAGAATGCGTTTTTATATATATTTATATTTTTGACCGCTGAATTTAATGTTAGATTTATGTAAATTCTGTGTTTTATGAATATTTGTAATTTTACTGAAGATGGTCAGATTGTGGCCGAAACGTCTAAATTATTTATTAATGTAATTATATATTTATCAATACAAAGAATATCTTATGCTGTAGTTTTATGCTCTTCTTTTTGTTAAGTTATAATATATTCTGAATTGTTATAACTTTTTTTTTAGTCGTTATCAACGGCGCGACCACTTATTACGGTCTACACTGACAAGAATGAGGCATCAGGTGATACAATTTCCCTGCCATCTGTCTTCAAAGCACCAATTCGTCCTGATATCGTTAATGTTGTCCACCAGTTGATTTCTACAAACAAAAGACAACCATACTGTGTTTCTAAAGAAGCCGGTGAATATCGATGTGTTCAGTAGAAAAAGCAGCTTTATAATTGTTGTAAAATTCTTTTACTTTTTATTAGTTAGACATTTAGATTCAGCAAGGATTCAAAGACAAGAATCAATCATGTTAAAGAATCTTACTACAGTTGCAACTACTTTTTCTGCTAAGCCATTATCTTAATTTTATTTTTATTTTTATTATTTTCTTTAATTTCATTATTATTACGATGATAATTATTATAATATTTGAATAATAAATAAGCATAAAAAGATAATAGTTTTTATTTTTCGCAGGTCATCAAACCTCTGCTGAGTCATGGGGTACTGGACGTGCTGTGGCCCGTATACCTCGTGTACGTGGCGGTGGTACCCACCGTTCTGGTCAGGGTGCTTTTGGTAATATGTGCCGAGGCGGGCGTATGTTTGCACCTACTAAGCCGTGGCGTCGTTGGCATCATCATGTCAATGTCAATCAGAAGCGTTATGCTCTCGTTTCTGCTATTGCCGCCTCTGGTGTTCCTGCACTTGTCCAATCTAAAGGTATGTGTCTTTTATATAGATAATATTTTTTATTAAAGAAAATGAATTTCTTTTTTTTTTCTTTTTTCTTTTTTCTTTGAGATATTTTGCAATATTTTTATATCGAATATAGAAATATTTTTCTGTTTTCTTTAATAATTTGACCGAATTACGAAAAGTTATTGTATCACGTTCTAATATTAATATTTAAAAATAATTTAAATATTTCTGAATAAAATAGACTGACTGTGATATACTTTATATTTTCGTACTTGTACATAGGACACTTGATCCAGGAGGTTCCGGAATTCCCGCTTGTTGTTTCTGATAAGATTCAAGAATACACGAAAACTAAACAGGCTGTCATCTTTTTGAGACGCATCAAGGCTTGGAATGATATCCAAAAGGTTTTAATTTCTTTTAGTCTTTAAGATTTTTCTGCGTTGCCTGTCGTGTTTATGTGCACCAATAAATGTCCGCATCTTTGCTAAACAAAATTAAGCTTAGATGCTCCTAATAGGTGCTAGAGGAATATGGTATTCAGGCGTTCTTTACTAGTTGATTTGCGCTCACTAGCAAAGGGTATGAATCACCAAACAATTTTTTTTGTACTTTTTATAAGTATTCGAGTTTAAAAACACTCGAGCGGCGGCGGCGCGCAGGGAGAGGGAAGGAGCGCTTTGTTGGCACTCGATTGTGGGCCGTGCTATGAATTCGCGCGGTGCGGCTTAACCGCATATTGGCTTAGACATTTTCTTTTCTAATTCGAAAACTACAGCGAGTATCTCAAAATGATTAAGAATTTTTTGTTCCCTTTGATCCATTCTCCGCTCCCAATATGGCCCATTTTAAGAGACACCCTATATACAAATTCACGGGAGGATCTCGTCATTTGCTTACAATCCCGATTGTACACACCACTCTATATCAGCTGGTGCCTAGTAATTTTTCACTGCTTTGCCAATGAGAATATTTTATTTTTAAATTGGCCAATTAGCGACACGTGCAATATGTGCAATGGGAGCCTCCCAAATTCGTATAGAATTATATATAAAGAATTAAAAATCTTAAAACAGCTCTTTAAAACAATTTCGACCGTTATGGTCTTTATTTCCTATTGGTTATTTTTATTTTTTTTTAAATTAAGGAGTCTATTCTGTAACTCTTAACATGTAATTGTAACGTTTACAGTCGTTAAGAATTAAGCCCGATCTACATAAAACACAGAACCCGAGTCACAGGTCGTAAGCTTGTTGTGTCAGCCAATTTTAAAGTGTCGCTTTCAAAATTGATGTATCGGATTAGCTGCAATCAATTTACGATCTGCGACTCGCGTTCTGCATCTTATGTAGATCGGGCTTTACAGAATAGGTCTCTAAAATTCTTATGAAGAAGAGGCAATTAATCAAATCCATGTGATTTATATAAATTTCTAAATTTTTAACCAAAATATTTTATTAAATTATATTTTATTTATTTTTTATCAGGTGTATAAATCTCAACGTTTTCGTGCTGGTAAAGGTAAAATGCGTAATCGCCGACGCATTCAGCGACGTGGACCTTTAATTGTATATGGCCAAGATCAGGTAAGCAATTTTCTTTTAAAGTTTTCTCTCTGGCAATTCAATCTGTAAACAGAATTCGAATTAAAATAAATTTTATTTATATGCAAACTTAATTATTAAGCCTAAGAATTATAAAAAATTGCTATATAAATCACATTCTAATTTCTAGGGTATTCGTAAAGCATTCCGCAATATCCCAGGCGTTTCTCTAATGAACATCAACAAGATGAATCTGTTGAAATTGGCACCTGGCGGTCACGTCGGACGCTTTGTAATCTGGACGAAATCCGCTTTTGACCAGTTGGATGCCCTTTATGGAACCTGGCGTAAAGAATCACAGCTTAAGAAAGGATATAACTTGCCATTTCCTAAAATGGCCAACACAGATCTATCCAGACTTCTAAAGTCTGAGGAAATTCGCAAAGTCTTGAGAGCTCCTAGGTAATTATAGGCGAAGAATAAAAGATCTTTTATATATATCGTCAATTAAATTCGTAAATATACTTTTTTAAAAATTAAATTCGTAAATATACTTTTTTTGATAGCGCACTGGGGTGCTATTTCGAGCACCCCATTTTATCTATCATTTATGATAAATAATGTGATTGATATGTTTTATTTTATGCAATTACAGGAAGAAAGTGGTGCGTAGAGTAAAGAAACTGAACCCGTTGACCAACACACGGGCTATGTTGCGTCTCAACCCGTATGCTGCAGTTTTGAAACGCGCTGCTATTCTGACTGCGCAAAAACGTCAACGTGAAAAGGATTTGCTTCTCGCTGAAAAACGAGGCGTATGTACTATACTATGTGGTTTTTATTTTAGTACATTTTATTTTATACATTTTAGACTTGTGTAGTAGTATGGAAGGAGAATTGAAAAAAGTAAACAGTTTGTATTCAAAATTTTGACTTATCGATCAATTTATGGATATTACAGATAAAATTGTCAAAGAAACCGTCGACGACGAAGACCATTGCGCTTTTGAAAAGAAGAAAAGAGCAATTGACTAAATACAAGGCAACAAAAAAATGCAACAGGAATGCTAACAAGAAAGCTAGTAGAGAAAAGGCAAGAGCGTTCACTGATTCTATCAGGAAGCCTGAATATAAAGAGTAAACAACAAGCATTGGTAACATCAACACTGTTGTAACTCATAATTTTATCACTGTCTTTAAATAAAAGGCGAAAAATTATAACTAATTGTCTTCATAAACATCTTAATCTTTCCTACTTGTTAATTCTACAAGAAATCTATGTTTAACACTAAGTCCATTTATTATAAGATGCATTTGATATACACCATAATCTACATCTAGAACAATATTAAAAATTTAATTGATTTAAATTTATTTGAAGTAGATTCCATTTTGTGTCAATTTTCTATTTTTTATTTAATTTAGAATTTTTTAAATTAAATAAGTAGAAAAACGCTAAATCGATTAGATATCTAATAATATTTCTATATGACTGTGGATTACATCTTCAAACAATTCAATTATAACATTTTATTTTACATTATATGAATTGTAATTTATTTGAGACTCGGTGATAATTTGACACGGGTATTTTTGGAAATATATTTTTAAAGTTGCATTTATTTTAGCAAAATTAAATATTTTTTCCAATATGCATTTTTAAGAACAATTACATATGATGTGATAGATTAAATTTCGCACGGTGATAGATTAAAGTTCCTTGTCGGACTAACGAAGTACGCAAAAATCAATCGATGTGCACAACTGAGCGCGATTAGTGGAATAAGGCTATTATTTCATTTATATGTTATCGTACAAATTTTTCAAGCCTGTTGATTGGTTATAATAGAGTTTCTATAATCCACAGAATAAACAGGAGACCAAACTCAAGTGGTCGGTTCCGAAAAAAATGGGCTCGAAACGCGCTGTCAAAAAAGCGCTGTATGGATGAATAGAATTGCGAATGTGGTAATGTATCTGTGAATTGGTGTGAGCAACTATTTCATAGTATGAAATAATCAACAGTCGAGTATTCCTCTGTTACAGTCGAATGCTAGGGGAATGTTCGACTGTAGTTGATTGATTCTTACATTCTGATCCGAATTAAACTCTCGATGGAAACTAGACCACAGAGAGATTGGTCACGTGACCTGTTGATATCTCTTCTATACATTACGGTTTTCCATTGTGCATTCACTGCGCGTAAGCAACACTCGGTGGAAACTAGGCCTGTAATTGGTTCTTAAGATAGTTTAGCTAGCTCCCCTACTTTATGTATACAACCTATTCATAGTCGACATATGCCGTCTTAAGTAATGTCCTAAGACGCTAATACAGCCCTCTGAGTGGTTCATGATTCTTAAGACCGTATTTAAAATGGTCTTGAATATAATATTGGGTCATCTAAAAAGTATCCGCGGTTTTTTGTCACTTGTGTTAATGGTCATATATCTAGTGACAAAGTACCGCGGATACTTTTTAGATGACCCAATATATTATATTTTCGGCTCGACCGAATTTGTACTAATCTGGGTTGAAGTAATGATCGTCTCTCCTATTGGTAGAGCGTACAACGTCAACCAATAGCAAAGCATTTTCTAACCCAAGTTGGTGCAAACCCGGTCTGGCCGAGAACACTATAAGATTTGATTATGAATATTGGCCTTTGATTCTTAGGGCCCTAGTACAGACTCATACATAACGCATCAAGCATAAGGGATAAGAAAATCATTCAATCAGAATCCTTTATTTTGTGAAAAGGAAGGAAATAAAAGACTTTGATTGGTTTTTCTTATGCATTATGTGTTGTGCGTTATGCAAGAGTCTGTGCTCCCCGTCTTAAACTCATAAAAAAAAAGTGTCACGACCTTAATGAGTGCATTCAATACCACAACTGCTCACTGAGCGCTCAGTGAGCTCTTGCATCTGATTGGCATATTCCGTTAGATCTAAAAATATAGACCAAACAGATACAAGAGGTCATTGAGTGCTCAGTGGTGAGCGGTATAGTACTGAATAGAGAGCCTATAATCAGAGTGGCGCCATGTTTTAGCGAAATTCTGCGAGAGAGAAAGAGATATACGGTCTCAGTCTATCCAACAGACTGTCAGTTTTAGGGTTAGGTGCAACAGCATTGAACGACATAGATACGTAAAGGTACAATGATAAAAAGTTATCGAAATTATTTTAGAAATATGGTTGGATGTACAATACCGTTTTGTAACAATTCATTAAAAAAAGGATATGTTATGAAAATAATTCCGAAAGACACAGAACGTCGAATGAATTGGTTAAAGAGTATAAATGGCAAATATAAAAATTGGACACCGTCAAAAAATTCATCTGTATGTGAGGTAAAGTAATTTATTCTTTATAAATAATGTATTTAAAATATTAAAATAAAAATGTAACATAAAATATACATAGATTAATTATAATATCTGAAGACACGATAATGTTTTGGCACTAAGTATATGTATAGTTATCATATTGGTTACGAATTTAATTCTTTTTCTTTTTGTCGTAATCTTTTCAATTATATATCATTGTACTGTGAGTCACTAAATCAAATAATATGATAATTACGATATTTAATATATAATATTTTATGAAATGGTGTATACATATATAATATTTTTCTGAATTTTTTATTTCTTTTATATTATTACAGATGCATTTTGCTCCTAAAATGTGGGAACAGAGAATGGATAATAACCTAGAGCATTTAATAGCGCAAATAATGTGCAATAAATAACGTTTTGTATAAAGTAATGTGTAATATTACAAAATGTACAATATTGCAATAGTACAAAATAAATGAAATTTTATAATAAATAATATATGAAACAGTTTTATTATTTTATATTATATAAAATAATAATATATTAGGTGTTGGAATTAATTCGTAGCGTTTTACAAGTGATGGGAAGTACTTTCATTAATGTATTTTTTAATGCTCATGTGAAATAAATAACATTCTTTCATTAAAAAACGCTACGAATTAATTCCAACACCTAATATATTATTATTTTATATACAATATTTATTTATTATCATTTTTTAATGTGTCACAATTTTTGAGCATTTTTTAGCATGAATTCAAAATTTGAAAATAATGCGTTTAAAAAACTGGAGGGAATGGCTAAAACATGGCGGACCAATCACAAGTGATACCCGTATGGCGCCACTCTGATTATAGGCTCTCTAGTATTGAATATACCCATTGCTTCTGACTGTATATACATGTGATCTATGATCACGTGACAATAAATACTTCTAACTTTTCCCGCAAGGCGCGATGGCACTAAAATCACATTATCTCGATTATTTGGGTTTTCCGAAATCGTGTTTCAAGCCTACTTTTAGTCTTCTTAGAGTTTGATCTCTTTATTACTCCATGACTTGCATTGACTTGCATAATTCATTTTATGCTTAGTCCTTTAGTTCCGTTCAAACCACGTGGCGTTTCACTTTTATTCGGAAAGGAAAGAAGTGTTTTTTCGCGAATCGTCCGCTCTTTGTGCACTGGTGAAATTAACAATATAAAATAATTATTTTTATTAGAGATATAACCAATATTTTCAGATAACCACGTACTCCACTTTCAGGTTAGGCTTTTTTGCGTTATTCTGCGTATTGAAAATATTAAATAAAAGCATGAGATATTTTGCGTTTTTTCTATTATGTTCTACCATCAAATATTTTATAAGCATGCATTTTCTATTTTTTTTTTATTTAATACTTTGGTAATTATTTAGAATTTTAAAATACGCGCTGCACCTCCGATTTTGATAAAATTAGGTTCTTTCGACACGTTTTTGCTTGAAATGAAAGAATCTGCAAGAAAAAACGTTAGGTCGGTTCCGCAAACCGAGATATTAAACTACTATTGAAATTAGAAAATCTATCACAGAGGCAAAATAACAAAGATAATATGCATTTTACAATAAGCCATTAGTATAGTCATAAATCAGAAGTTAGAAGCTGAAAATTGACCAATCACAATCGTCAATTTCCAACTTTTAATTTCTGATTTATGACTAATGGCTTATTGTAGATTGCCCATAATCGGAGAGCACAGACTTTTGCATAAAACATAAAAAATTCATTTTAATTGGTACATTTTTTTATGCATTACGTGTTATGCATTATGCAAAAGTCTGTGTTCTTAAAGCAGAGAACACAGACTTTCGCATTCCACATAACTTGCAAAAGTCGAAACCTATGTAGAACAGTACAATTATAGACCTCATTTTAGGCCTAAGGAGAATACTCGACTGTAGTTGATTAGTTCTTACATTCTGATCCGGTTGAAATTCTCGGTGGAAACTAGGCATAGAGGCCTGTTTTTTTTTTGGCTGAACTTTTGCACCAATTCATCTTTTCCTCCTTTTTTCTCCTGGAGAGAAAAGGAAGAACTGGTGCAACAATTCGAGAGGTTCAATTACGCACTGTAGCAATTGCCTACTGCCAATCACAGCAACTTCTGCGTAGGGAGTTTTGGGGGTTTTTTTTAGCGTTGTGATTATACACAGCTTATACACGGTTGGATCATGTGAGCAATTGTCATACACTCCAATGCTTTTGGCACATCAACGCGATGTTCGTCACACGCGATACGCGATATTCAATCAGTACAGCTTTACCGATATTTTCATTCTAAAGGTATACTTTCATTGGATCGCATATCGCGCACAAAAGTTCAGCCAAAAAGAACAGGCCTCTAGCCTCTGTGACCTAGTTTCCACGGAGAATTTTATCCGGATCAGAATGTAAAAACCAACTAACTACAGCCGAGTATTCCTTTGTTACAGTCGAACGACAGGGGAATACTGGGCCTGGTTGGTTCTTACATTCTGATCCGGATTAAATTCTCGGTGGAAACTAGGCCTGTGACAAATTTCCTAATTTCAATAGTAATTAACTTTAAGAGCCATTTCACGCAACTTGCATAGCCGCATAAACGTGTGCATAAAAAAAAAATCATCCAATCGTATTTTATGTTTGTCTTTATGATGGAAGTGTTAATTGGAAGTGTGAATTGGATAATTTTCTTTATGCATATGATTATTCGGCTATGCAAGTTTATGTGGTTATACCCTAACGCTTAATGTCATGGTTCGCGGGACCGATTTGAGATTTTTTCTTACAGATTCTTTTGTTCCGAACAAAAACGCGTCGAATGAGCTTAATTTCATCAAAATCGACGGTGCAGTCCGTATTCTAAATAATTACCAACAATAATATTACATCAATATAATTTTCTACTTTTTCTCAATATAAATGGAATATAACACTTATTATATATAACAATTACATTATTGAGTAGAAAATTATAATATTGTGTTAATCAGTGTTTATTGAATCATTAATAAATTCTGTTTAACTTTTTATAAAATCGTATTATTATTCTATGAATGTATGTTTATAGCAATAACAATGGATTCTCGCAAAAAGTGGCGATTCACATTAGAACAGCTAAAGAGCTTAAGGTTGAAAAGAGAGAAATGGCAGCGTGATCAAGAGCGTTTGATAAAATATGAAAAATTAAGGTTAAGAAAGATTAATGAGTATGAAGAAAGAAGAAAACAAGCTGCATTAATGAAAAACTCTGATAAGCAAGAGTCTTTACAGCAAAGCAAGAGCAATAATCCACAACGAAGAGGAACTAGTTCCCCTAACTATGAGCATTCTAAAGAGTAATAATAGAATATATAAAAATTTTGAATTAAACAATAATTGAACTATATGGAATATATTTGAACAGTTTGCAAAAAAGTAACAATTTTGTAATTTGCAAATAATAAGGAATAGCATCAGAAGTATAATATAAAATGTAGTATTATCCCTTATCTTACTATTGTGGGTCTATTATAATGACCGAGCGATTCCAACTTACTTTTTTCAACTTTTAAGTGTTCAGTAATTATAACTTATATTACATTTTATTTTCCAAAATGAAGTTTAAACATTTATTTTAGAAAGTTGAATATATATTTGTGAATTTTTAGAGACTTTTGAACCATTTTAAGTAGGTAAAAACGAATGAGTTCTAGTGATCCACAATGGTAGGGGTGAGGCACCAAATTGAGCATGATTTTGTAAGGTTTATAAATAATTGCGCGCGATTTGAACATAACTTTAATGTTCTTCTTAAACTTATTTTATTTTGACTTTTAATGTAAAAAGAATGTCTTAAAATTGACATATTATTTTGGAAATAATCTTAGATGGAAAACATCAGTGATATTTAACCCAGAAAATATAACTAATATGAAAAATCTGAAGATAACTATTAAAGCAGACAATTGTCTTTCAACAAATTATCAGACATCAAATAACATCGAATGTGATATTAAAGATCCAAATAATATAATTCTTCCGCGAAGACAAGGTAAAGCATGTCAGCTTTGTGATATTTATAATTAATATTTTTATCATGCAAAAATTTGTTATTAATATTATGCTTAAATTTATTAATATTATGATCAAATTAAATATTTTCATAATAATGAAGAGTTGCAATTTCAACATAATGAAGAATTCCAATTTTGTCAATGAAGACTTTTGTGTAATTTATACAATAAATTTAAAAAATGGTTAATTATAGATGAAGGTGCATGTCCAATATTCAAACGTATTGAAATAGAAAAATCTGAAGAAATACGGAAAATCACTTTCTCACAAGATGAGCAATTGGGTATTTATATACTTATTAAAAAAAATTATTTAGTGCATCAATTTAGTATAATTATATATGTAATGATTTCATTTTTATGTGCAAACATATATATTCTTTAAAACAATTTTTCTTTACATCTGTAAAATAAGATAAAATTACATATCTGGATTATAAAATACAAATTAAATTACAAATTAACAACTAAGAAGACATTGAAAAAATATGTTTGGGCTACTTTTAGAGAAGGAATTGTCAACAAGTAGGAAGAATACTTCTACAAGTAGAAGTCTTAATGATGATATAATTCACCACTATTGGTATGTATTGATTATTAAATCTGTAAATATATACAGATATGTATATTTTTTTTATAGTATATATATACACACACACACACACACAGTGCGACAAATATATTCCCGGACACGAACCACATCTCAGCAACCAGTGGCGATATCTGTGCGTTCAAACATGCATTTTAAAGGTTGAACATTTTGCTATCATCTGTCAAAGTTTCATTCATTTTGACATATAACGAAGATATGACAGTTCATGTTAAACAAGATTTTGGTCGAGATAGAAATTTTAATATGGAACAAAGAGCAGTGATTAAATTTAACGCAAAACTTGGTAAAAGTGCATCAGAAACATTCCGATCGATGCAACAAGTTTACGGCAGTCAATGTCTAGGTCGTACTGTTTTTGAGTGGCATAAGCGTTTTTTGGAAGGCAGAGAGACCTTTGAAGATGACAAAAAATCAGGACGGCCAATTTTTTTGGTTCGAACACCCTGAAACTTTGACAGATGATAGCAAAATGTTCAACCTTTAAAATGCATATTTGAATGCACAGATGTCGCCACTGGTTGAGATGTGATTCGTGAACATATCCGGGAACATATTTGTCGCACTGTGTATAAATAAATATATTGAGTATTGCTTATACATATATATGAATGTATATATATAGAAATTTTTTAATATTTTAATACATTTGACTTTAAAGTTTAGTTAATAAAAATTGTTTTCTCAATTTACATTTAAATTTACATTTTTATCAGCTATATCGATGATTTCTTCAAATTATTCGACCGATTAATTTCGTGACCATATATGGATATACAGGATGTCCCACAATTCTTAATTAATATTTCTGGTAGTGAAAGAGAGAATGAAATTTTAACTAAAAGTTCCTTTCCCAATTTTGGGTTAGATCATTATTTACCGAGTTATTAATGATTAAAGTTGATCGATCAGATTAGTCAATATAAAAAATTATAATAAAATTGTAATCGGAAGAATGTACAGTAAGAGCGAGGAACCCTTTGATATAATGTGCTCGTATTCCGGCTGGGTGCAATCTGATTGATCAATTTTAATTGTAAATAATGATTTGAGCCAAAATTGGGAACTTTTAGATCAAAATTTCATTTTTCATTTCCAGAAATATTATTATAATTAAGAGTTATGGGACACGAGATATATTGTGTACGAGATATATATCGAGTATTGCTTCCTATACAGCATAGAATTTGCAGCAACATTGTTGCAATGTTTACAATATTGCTGCAATATTGTCAGATTGATCTATGTTGTGTAGATATATGTACATATATAAACATATAAAATTATAATACACATATATGCACATGTACATACGTACATTAACATACAGCACACATATATTAAATTATTAAATTTGTGGATGTATATGCTGATTGAGTATTGCTTATATGCACTTGTACGTGCATTTTACATAAATGAGGTGAAAAAAAAAGAAATGACGAAACTAAAAAAAATGTATTAGGTATAGTAAAAAGAAATCCATTATTTTTCCAATAGATGGCTTTAGTAATCTGTATCACGCGTAGACGAGATAATATAAAATCATTTTTTAATAGAATCGTTTTTCAATTAAATATCTATTATTTTCGAAGGTAGATATGATATTAACTTATTTTATAGCATAATTTTTTAAATATTTTTATAAAATTTTTTAAAATATTGACATCAATATTTCCTTTACAAAATTGTATACGATTTTTTTTAATAATTAAATTACATTTTTATGAAAAATAAATAACTTTATATATGAAATCTTAATAAATATAAAATTACCAAAAAATTAATAATTCACAAGATATTTTATTTTAATGGATTATCTGTATCTCAACAATACGGTATTATTCATACGGTATTATTATACTATATTTCTTGTTTTTCTTATTCTTTCGAGGCGTTAAGCCTCGAAATTGTAGGTATGTTTCTTTAATAACTTTGTGACTTTCTTATTTTTTGATATTTCTTATAATTTGTAAAGACTAATTCAAAGTGACTGAATGATTTAAAATCGAATCGGGAATATTGACTTTTAGGATTCCGTAATTTAAACAAAAATCATCAGTTTACAAAAACTGACTTGAAGAAACGTTTTATTTTAATTTAAAATATTAATACGTTAAAGAACATTCTAAGATATATGTTTTTCCATTCATTTATTTATTTTATTTATTATTATTTTTATATTATATTTTTACTTATTAAATTCTCTAGTGTTTACGTAGTTATTCAATATATTACAGAATTTTCTTAAAAATGAATGATTAATAATTTTGTATCGAATGTATTGAATTCTTTGAAGAACTACTTACTGTCGAAATTACTGTCGAATTATAAATTAAAATATTTATTTGTAATTTTTGAAAATCACGAAATAATAATATAGGTATTATATAGATATAGATATTTTATCTATGCTATATGTATGAGAATAACGGATTTCAGGAGTATACTGGTAAGAAACAAAATATAT
>NW_011627125.1:1956786-2014454 GCF_000204515.1 Acromyrmex echinatior | reverse complement strand
TATATATATATATATATATATATATTATAACATTGTATTTTTATAATTTTTGCATTTATTATCTATTATAAAATTTGCAGCAAGGTTTATAATTGGTGAAAAGAAGTCATTTAATGAAAAATTTATAGATCAGGTAAATTTTGTAATAACACAGGTAAGAGAATATATATATAATTATTATAAAAAAAGAGTAGTGAAAGTAGAGGAAAGAAAGGAGGAAGAAAAAGGTGTCTATATAGTTAAGAATTTATTCAATAAATCTAGAAAGTAAAACAATGTAAGTAAAAATTATATTTTATAAATTTATTATAGAAAAAAATAATGATTTATGTATTGATGTATATTGTAGTAATATTCAATATTAAATTAGTGACAACATTCTACATTCCGAAAAATCTATGAATATATATTTTTTATCATTAATATGAACTTTGTAAATATATAAAATTTTTTATTATGAGCGAAAAATCATAGATCTTCGAAATTATTTTTACGGTATAAACATAATTTTACTTTCTGAATAGAGTATGTATTAAACATACCAATATATTATGGATATAAAGTTGTTTGAACTACTTATTTAAATATTTTTAAATAAGTTTTTTAACAAAGAATGTTTTTATTTCTTTTATTGCTTATTGAATATGAATGTATTCATTACATGTATCTGAAAATTTTTTACATTTGATTTTTTTTTTTTGAGATTGTGAATTGTGCAATTAAATATTTATTTTAAATTTATTAATCTTTTATTTCCAGTTATACATGAATATGTGTGTTATGGATATAAAGTTATGTACAGATGTATCCAAGTAGCTAGCTGACGTTATTTGTCGTTATCTTGACATTAAAATAACATCACCTTGCTATCTGGATTATATATATCTTGTTTTGTTAGTTATTGAATCTGAATTTATTTATTGTCAATATCTAAAAATTTTTGTGTATAGTTATATATTTTTTAAATTTATATTTTTAAAATTATATTTTATATTGAAGTATTTAATATAAATCTTGATAATCATATAATTTTTTACTTTCCAATTATAAATATATAACTCATAAATATAAAATCGGTTGTTCATAGTTTGATAATTATTTCATTTAAGTTTGTAAACAATGATATTGCAATAATAGTAATTTACTGTACATGTTAGTAACATTAACACAGTTATTCTAGCTCAAAACTATGCTACAAGTCAACTATGTGTCGCAAAGATCGAATAGATGATAATAAAAGGTATCGCGACAGGTTGGTCCCAATTTTTTCATTAATGAATAAGGAATTAATAAATTGCTAAATGATAAACAAGTCTACATTTTTATAATAAATGTTGTTTGTATGAAATTTTATTATTTCTTAATTTTTAATTTATGTTGCACTCAACAAAGTTATTATTATTATTATTATTATTTACACTCTGGAGAAAATCTGTCATAATTGAAAGATTATAAGAATTTCAATAATTTTTATAAATATTTCATAAATAATATATATGTATTATACATAAATAAAGTTAGAGTTTCTTACGTTCCAGAAGGTTACATAATTCAACAAGGGAAAGCAAAGAGAAAGATAGAGATAGAAATGAAAGAAGAAATAGAAGTTCATTACATTATAGTAATCATAGTGCATCTTTCACTAGAGATCGGTCGAGATCTCATTACAGGTACAAAATAAAATTGTTATAGATATAAAGAAATGAGAAAAAGAAAGTATAAATAGATACAAGCAAAAATAAAAGAAAATGTTAAATTCAGAAAAAATTTTTAATAATGTATGTTTAGAGAGTTATGCATGCATGACGGACTTGTATATTATTATAGAATGCAAATTTTTCTGTGTTTATATTGAAGTTATTTTAATGAAGTCATAATTTTAGTAAAATATGTAAAACTTTTATTGTGTAACGAGAATATAAAAGTATTTTTCTCTTTTAGAAGTAGAAGTCGTTCACTAACCAGTGAACGAGATAGAGAAAGGAAGAAAGACAATAACGAAATAAGAAAATTTTCATCTAAAAGAAATTATTCTGATCAATCATGCAATTTAGATAATCGTGCATCTTCAAAGTTACATTCTTCCTCGGATAGCTTCTATAATTCCTACATAGTAAGTTCAACTAATTTTAATGTTCAGAAAAGAAAATAATGCTTTTATTTCAATCAATGTCGAAAAGAATATAAAATATACAGGATTGAACTGCAGTTACCTGAATAGTATCGAGCAGTTTATCACATATTTAAGTAACTGTTTCTACAACCAATATTTGTTTTAGCGTTTACCTAGACCAATGCTGATGCCGATACCTCGAGTACCACCCATGCTTATGCCTGTTTTTCCAGGATCCGTACTCCCTATGCCATTTCCACCGAATATATATCATCAACAACCTCATCTCAGTAAGCTTGCATCATGTAATTAATATTTATATGCGCAGATTGATACAATACAAATGGATTTTACAGGATTTGTTAATGGCAGAGGAATTGGAATCTACAATAATCGATATAATGCCCAACACTTTTAATAATATTTTTAACACGATGAACATTCGATATATTAATTAACGATCATGTGTTTTGCCTAAATTTTAATTGTATTTTTACTGAAATAACGCATCATTTCAAATTTTATTATTAAGAATTTAATTTTTTTTGTATTTTTAAATCTTTAATTTTCATTTTTTTAAATTTCTTTTTTATATTTAAGATATCGAAATAATTGAAAATTCCAGCAAACGAAAATTGAAATGAATTGAAATGGATTCAAATTTTAAGAAATATTTATGAATGTTAAAATGAATGTTTTTTAATCCTGAATGCATTTTTATTTATTTATAGGAATTGCATGGAGCATATCTCTATGCCTTTCAATCTAAAAATAATATTAGCTTTTTCTGAGCACAACACACATATTATGAATACTGTTCAATTCAAAATTTTGAATGCAGTTTTTCAATTCAATTGCATCTAATTGAATCTAATTGAATTTAATTGAATCCAATTAAATCCAAAAAAAGTATTCGCTATTTATAAAATACGCATTCATATAGAAAAAAATTTCAATTCATTTTAATCCATTCTCGTTTGCTGGGAATGTAGATGTAATTAAAAACTTATTTCATAATAAAATAGATTAAACGGAGTAACTTTTGTATGTAAACATAGCATAAATGAATAGTGAATAATTAAAATATGGATGAAATGTGTCACTGTGTTTTCCTTCATTCATAAGTTTCCAATTAATTTAATGTAAAACAGTTTGGAATTATAAACCCAGAATCTATCGATTAATTGACTAAGTTGATCCTTTTACATGTGTCATCACACACACATGCACACAATGCAATATAATTTTTTAATTTTTATCGCTATTTGAATAGAATTGAAATATTACGAATTTTTTATTTCGCAATTCATAGAATTTTAATTAAATCAACTTTATTATATTTTCTGTTTTATTGATTTTTAAGAGTTTAAATTTATATGATTCATGATTTTTTAATCTCTAAGAATTCATTCTTGGAATTTTAATTGTATTTAGTTACCACTTTGTTTTTGATTTTTTAATTATTTTTGAGAATTTGATTTTTTGCTTTAAGCCTATTCTACACAATATGCTTTTTTTTCCTGTTTCTTGTTTTTTACCTTTTGCTATTTTCTCTTTTGCAACCGTTTTATCGACTAATGTATTTCTTGTTTCTTTTATCTGTTGTTTCATTTATCTATTAAGCTGGAAACACAATGAAAAGCACAGGCAATAGGAACAGAGAATAAAAGATTTCAACCTATCAGAAAGCGTTCATTCTATTATTCATGGTTTCTGATAAGTTGAAATCTTATTCTCTATTGCCTGTGCTTTTTATTGTGTTTCCAGCTTTACTTGATTTATCTTACATCATAGTTTATATATTAACTAGATTGTCTTTGTAAAAATGAGTTTAAACATTATTAGCCAATAAGAATACTATAGAATAGTAATATGAGAATGGACTTTAAATACTGGTCTCAGTGAAGCAACATTTTTCTTCAATAATTCAGAAAAAACAAATTGTACATGACCTATTTCTTGGTTCTGTGCGACAAGAATACAAGGAGCAAGAAAACAAAAAGCAAGAAATAGAAAAAAAGCACATTGTAGAATAAAAATGTAGAGTAATAAGTATCAAAGTTGCGAGATAAAGTACCGATGATCGGTAAATTTCACGATGTCAATAACGGTGATGTCGATAATTGTCAACGTCAAAATGACCTAAATCTAAACGTTTTAAAGCGAACGAGGTAAACAATAATAAGCAATAAGCAGCGTGTTTGCATGCTCAATAAGAATACAATATCCAACGAAAACGGAGTTCTGTTTACATGGTAGAGATACGTGACATGACAGTTACACATTAAATCACAAAAGCAAGATGAGAGCTATATTGATATTCGACCATCTGAATGATGTGTTATTTGTAAAATGTAATAAAAAATTTGCAAGCCATATTTTGAAGCTGGCGAGGATACAAGGATTGCTCGATGATAAGGTAATTGATATATTACGTAATTGACGTAATGATTAATTTTGTGAGTTTTACAACCTCTTCGTTTGCACCAATGTTACTTTGACTTCAAACGAGACTTAAAACTCTATCTTGTTTTAAAGCCTAAAAAAAGACAGAGATAAAGAGAGTTTTAAGCCTTGTTTAAAATCAAAGTAATATTGATGCAATCAGGTCTTAGAGCTATAGTTATAATTCTTCTCTGAATATTTAAGAAAGAAGGAATGAAAAGACTACGAAAAAATTATTTCAAGGTAGCAATTATTTATTTGTAATGGATTAGTGTTAATTTTTTAAAGAATAACAAGTACTTCTTATAGGATATCACAGACTTGGAAAATTCTATACCAAGTCCCAACATCATAATGCAGTTGTTTTCACCCATAGTCACCTCACAACATGTAATGGCTTCACAGTTCGGAAATTCTTATACTTCCATGAAGTTCCAGGATGGAACTAACATGGTATTTGATGAGTACATTGGCTATACATTCATGTATATTGTTGCAAAAGATGTAGAGCTTATGAGACATACGCTAGGAATATGCGTATCTATTGTACGACACGTGTGTGGTCCAGATATTGCAATGTTAGTATACAACTAGTAGATTAAATATTGATAGAATGCAATAGACAGAGGTGAGCATGTATTTGGAATTTTTTTTTTATTTGAAAAGCAGTATGTAACAGTAATTATATTTTGTATTTCAGCAAAACATAAAAGTATTTTATATTTTGTACCTCAGATACTAAGATTGGCAATCAATCTTATTATTTAAATTACAAATATTAGTATTTAATACAAAAATATTTTAAATACATACCCAACTCTGACAGTAGATAAATGAAATAAAAAAATATGTAAAATGTTTAATTACTTGGAATATACTTAATATAATAGGTTGCATTTAAAAAATTTTTTTTAATCTTCCCTTAAGATTATGAATTTAGCAAATTTCTATTTGTCAAAGATTATGTAGTGTTCAATTGTATGTTGTGACTAGACAATCATCATTAGTAAAATAGTTACAATGATTATTGACTGATTAATTGCTTTGATCTTTATAGATTAAAGACCAACTGGCAGAAGATGTGTTTAGTATCTTCTCTGTTGGATGCGTGGTCTAATCTAAGAAATTGTGAACAAAGCATGTTGACTGAAGCAGTAGAACAGTTGTCTGTGAATGCGGAAGTGGCATCTTCGGTCCTCAAGGTGCTGCATGATGCCTGCGACAAGCTGAAAAATTCACAACCTGAATTTAGCAATCTGCATTTGCTGCTCCTAGTGGGGTCAAAGTTTCTATCATTGTACTCTAGCAAAAATGCTCATGATCTGTACGCTTCGGACATTTTATTGATGATCTTGCTATGCTGGGTAGTGAATAAAAAGCGAAAGCAAAATCAGTCGGAAAGCAATGATGATTGCTGCGATGATATCTTGTTACCAGAAAGCAGCGTTTTGAAAAGCGATGAAACGAAATTAAACTTCGGAGCTAAACTGGCTACTCCTACTTCAGAGGACATAACGGATCTCTTTAGTAGGTTTTTGCAACACAGTTATTTTTGATAATGGATATATATTTTCGTTTATATAATGACAATTGATATAATGACAATTTTTTAGTGAATAAAAAGAACGAACTTTTAATTTAAATAGATTATACTTATCTTTTATTTATTATGTTGTAGGAGGTTCCAGGGAATCTTCTATGAACGAAGGTCTCTCATCCTTAACTGACGATGATCTCTACAGCCAATCGTTTCTCCTCGGCTGCCAGCATAACTATACAGCCAATGCAGTTCACATCTTCGAATTATCAGATTCCATTAACTTAATAACAATCGTTGAAGCTACAAATCTGTCCATTTCTTCAGGTTTATGCGACAGTTTTCATTATTTAAATCTAATAAATAATTTGCAGTTTCAACGAGATATCGATGAGATGAAACCAGCCTTTGAGAATCTTGATGTAGCGATAAAAAAAGTGTTAGAAGGAATTAAAAAGAATCGTTCGAATGTCGGAAATGATGTTGATATGTGTCAGAAAAGGTTGCAGACCAAATGGGATTTTGTCCGAAAAAAGTACAGTGATCTTCTGCGCTCCAGAGATCCCGAAGTGGTCCTACAGATTGAAGCTAATACTTCTGGCTTTGTAGAGACTTTGAAAGAACTATTGCGTTTGACTTGTTTTGACAAGAATTTTCTGAAGCAAGGAATTGATGTTTTGACAACGGTTGGCAGACTTGTGAGACAAAAGTTAAATGATTTCAGCGACTTCTTGAAAGTCAAAGCTTTAAAAAACTTCACGCTAGGATCATATCCTTTTCTAAACTTGAAGAGACACGATTGTAACTTTTCTTTCCTGAACAATTTTTTTTAATGTTTCATAAAATTTTATATTCTTTAAATCTAATTTTTTTTTAGATTGTTATTTATAAAACGATCTACATAAAATCTAACAACTAATATAAAAAATCTAATATAAAGTTGTTATGTAGAAGAATCGTGTTATAATAGTAGTATAGTAAAAGAATGATATTAATATACAAAATTTTAATTATATAATTTTTTCTTTAAAAAAATTTAAATTAAAAAAAATTATTTAAATTTTTACATATAAATTAGAACATTATTGCATGTGTAACTTTTTATTTTGTATATCTCCTTAATGTTATGCGTTTTTCCACAAGAACTTCCCTAACTATCAACAAATATCTTGAGGAGTTTCCAGGTCTAGTGCATTTCATCTATATCGACAGAAATACCCACAGACTTGTGGCGCCTACGCTTGATTTCACGAGCACGGAAACGCTCGCTCTCACAATGAAAAAAGTAAATTCCATCAATATAATATTAATTATATCAAAAATTTTTAATGTTAATTCTTTGTTTTTAATTTTTTTATTTTATACATATAATATATATGTAACATTTATGCATTGGTTCAAAGATGTAACTGCAAATAGCTCCTGACAGAATTATAAATAAGTTTATACAGAAATATTTTTTGTTTTTATATAGATTTGGAATATGGTTGAGCAAAGTAGAATGCATTTACAAGAGGGTCATCTGTCAGTTATGTGGAAAGACACTACATTCAATTACTCTTACTTTTTATGGTTTGAAGATAATTCTAACAAAAAATTAAAGTTTACATTACGATATACTTTATATTATGCCAAAGTAACATAAAATATACATATATGTAAGTAAATATTATATTAATCTTTTTGATCTACAGGGATGTTCACCGCCGAAATGTAAAGTCTATCTTAACTATGTCATGAAAAATTTCCCAGTACCAGGCATACTTTGCGGAGATTATTACAGGTTATATTTTAAATTTAAATTCTTTAATTGAATATTTTTTATTTAATTTGTAATTAAAAATATAAAAATATATTTATCAAAAGAATTTTATATTAATAAAATGGTATAAAGTTTATATATAATGTTATGAAAAATTTAAATATCTAATTCTTTTTTTGTGCAGAAAATTAACCGAAACGTGTTTTCCGAAACTCTCGCCGAGCAAAGTACGGATCTATGAACTATACTGTGTACACTTAGGACTGACTACATCAACTTGCGTTCTGGAACATTCTCGCAGACTGGCAGCTACCATCTGGGAAGTCACCGGGGTGCCAAACAATCTTGCGGATATATTCTAAAATCGCATTCTCTAAATAAACAGTTTTAATTAGCTCTATATAATTTTAACTTGATTTTCTCTAGATTTTCTTAATATCAATATTTTTCAAATTTCAATGTTAAACTTCCATAAGTCTTCAATTTTTAATTCTCCAAAAGTATCTTTTAAGATATTTCAATTTCTCTGTGATATTTAGATTCCTAAAAACTTTCTTATACGTTTGCACAATTTTTGGATCTTCGTTTTTCGCCATATTAATTTTTTTAATTAATTCTTTTTTTTTCTCTTTGGTCGTTGTGTTATAGATCATAAAATTTTTTCTAAAAATTCATCAAGTATATGATAAAAATGCACAATTGCAAAATTGCGACATTTCAAATTTAATATTTCCATATTAATCAATATGATAGCCAATTTCAATAACGAGATTAACAATGGAAAGCTTTCCTTATTTATTAAAAATTTTGCTTATTTATATCGTGCGTAAATGCTATATACATATTTCTATTTGTAGATGAAGAATTAATTAGGATATTATTAATTTATGTAATTAATCATAAGTGTTATCAATTGTTTTATTTATACAGCACAAAATGAACGATCATTTTGCGCCCTTTATTTACAAAATATATTTAATAATCAGTGCATATTAATTAAAAGCTTACATATTTTATAATAAAACATATTTAACTTCATATAGATATTTAATGGCACAATAAACGATATAAACCAAATGATGAATATGAAATAAGAAACAAAATAGATTATTAATCTTTTGTTGAACCTTTAATTATTTTCGAATTTTTTCGCAAAATTTAAGGCACCTATAAATAGAATAATCGATACAAAAATCACTTCTAATCATCAAATAAACATATTTTCCTCTCAAGAAGTCAAACACAGTTTTCTTTAGATTTCTTTTAATTCTTTTAAATTCTTTTATCTTCTAAATTTTTTTATCTTCTAAGATATTTTTAGATTTTCTTTAATTTCCTTCGATTCTGCACTTTTTGTAACACTAGAATATCTTTGTTCTTTATATTTTTTTCAGATTCTTTCAAATCTTCGAATTTTTGAATCTGAAATTTGAGAGAACCTGAAAGCATAATTTTTCCAGGCTTTGGTTTCTCCACTTAAATGTCCAATGACTTCCTTGTGTTGCATTTGTCCAGATCTGTCTTTTTTTATCTGGCAAGACCTGGGATAAAATTAAGTACTATTGAAAAAAACAAATTTACGCTATGTAGATATAAATATTACATCAATAAAATTTTATTCGTAATTTATTTTGTTTATTGAAAACTTGAAGAAAAAGTCTTTTCTTTCGTTGAAAAAAAAAAAAAATTTTCTCATAGAAATTTTCCTTTAAAAAAACTTCTATAATATATTCCTTCCATTTAATTAAATATATAAATAAATAAAAGTATTTTTTTCTGAAATTTTTTCCTTGTTTTTCAATTAGTTCTCATTTTTCAAGAAGATACATTTTTAACGATCTTCTTATCCCTTTTTCTTTCCTACTTATTTTCTTTGCCCCTAGCCCCTCACCTGAGAACGGGGGAGCTAAGGGATATAGCAGCAGAACATTCGGCGTCAGAGAAATCTTGTTCCGGAGTAATGCTTCTTTCTCGGGAATGCACCTGAGATGTGTTTGGATTACGACGTATTTTCTTCATTCCTGGCATGAAATCGGGATGACCTCGACCTCTACCTCTACCCATGCTTGTCTCATTATCTTGGCAAATTGACTCGGTGACAATTTCCGGAACGGGACGTCTACTGTTAGTACAGGGGGAGTTCTGCATAACATCTTGTTGTTGGTTGCTATCTTCCTGTAGATTGCTACGTCCCGAGCGACGTATTTTATCTTGATTTATAACGCTTTTAGCGATGCAAGCGGCGGTATTGCGGGACTGTGTCCAGCTATTAGAAGTAACTGGCTGAGCCTAGGATAACATTTTGTGCATTGAGATTAACATTTGTTTTAGAGTTTGCAATTTTTGCATATTCTAAAAAATTTAGTGTAATATCTAACAACGAAATATTTAAAAAGTAGAGAAAATTGCACCTGCATTAAATTTTTATTAAAAAATATCGATTTAAAATTTATAAAAAAATCTATAAATTGAGAAATATGCGATTGACTTAAGGAGGTTCTCGCGTTTGATGAAATATAAGACAAGTCTAAATAATATATATGTAATACAAATGTTAATATTAATAATATCTAGAAAAAATTTCATTAACTTTTGCCATACCATTTTGAAGATATTTAATTCTAAATTTATAAAATTTTACATTACAAGTTGGAGGTATAACCTTATTTTGTAATTATTTTTTTTTAGTTATTCTTTTTTAAATTAAGACACTTGCGTATAAGATAGCAATTTAAAAATCGTTATAATTATAAAATAAACACTTAAGTTTGTTCCCGTAAGTTTCATTTAAACTGACCATACAGTTTACAAGAAATTTAAATTCTTTGAAAAAAGCTAGAATATATGCCAAATAGATGATGCGTATACATCAAATGAGCATCTTACAACTTTTGTCATTTTAAAAATATTTAGTAACATAAAAAATAAACAATAATTATGTATAATGGCATAAGATATTGCTGGTAAGTTTTTTTTTAATCTAGTAGTAATTATTTTAATTGTTTTACTATGAATAAATTGTCTATTGACTAGAAAGTAGTGAGAATCTCCTTAAGATATTTTATACTTAATTCAAATTTTTAAGATGACATACACAGGATGGGATTTGTTCCTTCTGGAGACGCATGTCATCGCTGATTTTCATCTCGTCTTTTGTCGAGGAATCGATTTTCTCTGAAAAGCAATTCTCCCTATTTGCTTTAGAAGTCCTCTCGTAGCTCTCACCGTTCATCTTCATTTTCCTGATCAATCGCTGCGCTGCGATCTTATCTTTCAGTTCGCGCACTTGTCTCTCCAATTCAGCTACTTCCAGATCGGACTCACATACTTTCGGAATCAATGACATTAAATGCCGTTCGGCAGCTTTCTGGATCATCATAGCGGAATCTAATCCACTTTTCCTCTTCATATCCAACCTAAAGAATACATATGTAATTAATAACATAATTATCGTTTTACAATGTTGAAATATTAGATAATCCAAAAGTCAATTTTAAAATGCTTTTATAAAATAAATGTCCTCTGACAATCAAATATTAGATTTCATACATCAATAAATAAAAATTATTATAAAAATATTTTTCAATTTTGAGAAATACAAAATAATTTACACAATTATTTAATAATTGCTACATTGATAAATATTTACTCACTTTAAAGATTCTATCAGTTCGGTGAACCCATCAGGTAAGCGTGCAGATTTCCTAACAGGTGTTGGCTTATAATCTGAGCCATCATGTCTAGATGCATCATCACCTAAATTGTTTATTCTCAAAGGAATCGGCTCAAATATCCTAAAAGTATAAATTGCACATGTCAAGGTACAATATAAAAAAAACTTTAGTCGCATTTATTTTTTTCAAAATGTATAAAAATATTTATACTCATTTATTTTATTGTCTATGATTTATATTATATAATTTATATCTTAAATAGTCGTTTATATAAAAATTGTTGTAGACAATTTTACATTAATACTCAAAAGAAAGATTCAGATTAAAGATTGGCTATGTTTAAATTGGATGAAGTGGCTAGCAGTCTACTCGTCAAGCAGGCTAGTTGCTTTGCCAATTTAAATAAGATCCTTTTAGATTTGAATTCTTCAAATTTGTAATATGTGATGCTAACCCTCGTTTATGCCTTAAGAATACATGTCGGAACTTGTGGGTGCCATGTGTTTCGGAGATGGACGCGTTGAGGAGGCAAGTAAGGAAGAAATCTTCCCTACAACTATTTACACTGGAGAAATGCGAGGCAAATTGCTTATGCAATATCTTGTCCCTCATTGTTGGAGTCAAGCTACTAGTGTTTCTGCGGAAACGGAACCAACCAATCACTTGCTTGCTCTTATCGCGCATAAAATCCTTCAATTTCTCTTTGTTGATCCGACCACTAGAGTCGTACAAAAGATCACTCAGAGGACATGTCACAATGGTCTCCACATCTAAAAGTGTTTATTTTTAATAGTAGAGGATAAAGAATAGCAATAATAATAAAAATAAGAATAATAATAATAGCAAGTCACAAGGAAATTGATAAAGTTTTATCTTATTCCGTTTGTTAGTTTATATTTTTAGATTAGTTTTCTCAACAATGTAGATAGTAGAAAAGATATTTAAACATTTGATTTCAATTAAGTTTTATCAATTATCTTATTCTGGTTGTCAATTTATATTTTTAGATTGATCTTCCTAACAATGTAGATAATAGAAAAGATATCTAAACATTTTGTTTCAATTAAGTTATGACACATATGAATTCAATATCTAAACATATTTTATAGTTTCTCTGAAAAAACATAAAATCATTATTATTAAGAGTATGATCATAAGTTAAAATAATTAAGCATTAAAATAATAAAGCATTATGAATGTTATTATTTGTTCTATTTATACATATAATTTTTATTAAATAATTATATTCCTTTTGTGCAGAAATACATGCTAGTCTTCTATTTTAATTTTCGTACAGGATAAATTCATTTTGATAAAGTTAAAGGTTTGTATAACTTCAAAACTCTCTTGTAATGTAGTTAAGAATTTTTGTATTTACTATAAATTCATTTAAATTGTTATTATTGATTCAAAGATATACTGTAATTATAATACAATGCATCTTTAAGCTTATATCAGACTATAAAGATTAGAATACAACCAATCAGGATGAAGCAAACTGAAATTAAAATTATCTTATTCCTGGAATTCTAATCTCTATTTCTCAGTCTTTAATGCATCCGACAAGTTTCATTCATCAGATTTCTTGACTTTAAAATAAAAAATAATGTCCCACTTTAAATACTTTACTGTTTTTACTTCAACAGGAGAATCTTAAATTGTTTTAAATCTGGCTTTACGCACAAAAAGGCAGCAAATATTTTTTTTCATTGACTTTTGAGATAAAAAGTATTGGGTCATCTAAAAAGTATCCGCGGTACTTTGTCACTAGATATATGACCATCAACACACATCTAGTGACAAAAAACCGCGAATACTTTTTAGATGACCCAACATTTTAAACGTTCGGAATACGCTCTTTTTATCTACACTTGCTCCAATGGCTGTGTCGTCGTTCGAAATGCACTTTCTGCACTCGATTCTTTTTTTTGTTGTTTACACGAAAAGAATGAAAGATGTGGATTATCGAGGCGACTGTACTCACTAATGTGAATCTTGATGGTTTCCACTTGATTGTCGGAGTCGGTATAGGTCTTAACGATGAATTCGAGCGCTTCGCCAAGGAGGAAGCCCATCTGCAAGAATTACGAAACGTCATTACTCATTGTTGGCAAGCGTATATGCAGAGGTTATACGACAGTAGAAGCAAGTCTGCCTTTCGGAGACAACATTTCTGCGCAACAGAAAGTTACGAAACTTTATTAACAAATCGATACATAATTCGTTTTACCTGCTTGCCGACACTGCGTACATTTTCGTAGAACAGCAACGAAAGCGCCGCGCCCGAAATAGTGACGAGCAAGTCGCCGTCCGCCATGTTGACGACAGTCAGCTCTGACGTTAGCCGTGGTTAGCCGTCTGCCGTGCATGCGTCAATCTGCAAAGTGCAACGTTGCATTTAGAATACTGAGAATATTTTATATATATATAGAATTTAATACACGCATAACTTTAATATAAAATGTATATTTAAGTACAAATTGTCCTCCAGTTAAATCATTGTGATATCTCATAATTTTCCAGGTAAAAAAAAAGAATTGTCAGAAGTGGGATTCGAACCCACGCCCACAGAAGTGGACTGCGACCTGAACGCAGCGCCTTAGACCGCTCGGCCATCCTGACTTCGTGTTGGTCTGCGAGTGATTAGGGCTCGATGAGACTCAAGACTCGAATTGCATGGTCGAACAAAATTCAAAATAGAGCAACTTTGATTTAACAAATGCAATAATCGGCTTCGCAGAAGGTATCAAAATTTAAAAACTATGAAGAGCCTCACAGAGATACGAGTCAAACAAATTGAGGATATTATATGTGGAAATTATAATGGAGTGTCTAAATAAACTTGAAGAAACGAAAACAATGCCTTGAATCAAACAAAGAATCTTTTAAAAGTACAAACAATTGCAGATCAATCGCGTTCCTTTATTTTAAAAAATGACACAACTCAAAGAATTAAATTTTTCAAAAAAGAGAAAAACTATTTCAATTTAACAGGAAAGTTGTATATTTCAACTTAACAGAAAACTATTAACTAATCAAATAATATTAGCAAAAAGAATATATTTAGAAACAAAATCAAATGTCATTTTTTATCAACAATGTTTGACAATCTTTAAAAGCCATCCTTTCTAAATCGTGATCGATTTTGATATCCTACAAAATATAATGAATTCAGAATAATTCATCAAAAGTGACATAATTCGAAATATCATCAACAATTAATTTATATTTATCTTGATCGATTCAAATGTCTAAATTCAAAATAAAACTTTTTTTACAAACTTGGAGCACAACAACTTAACCCTAAATATTTTTAGAAAATTCTCTTTTTATTTACAAGAACAACACAATTCACTTTTGTAAAGTGTTACGATTATTATAAAGTGTTTTTTTTTAATCTTAAGAATGACGCTGCAAGTGCTATTTGATGAACTAACTGTTAAGTTATTAAGTTAGTTTACTTTCAATGATTGATAGAGTCATTTTTATATATATTTGCTCATTCATAGTAATAATTTAAAAAATTTTATAAGTTTTGTCACTTTCGAAGTAAGGAAACGCAATAGTTACTGAATTATATATACACTAAAATGGGCATCTTCGCTGAAGCATAGAAAATCGTGGCACCAATTGATTAGCGCCATTTTAATTTGGTCAATATAAGAACGAATTAGAAACTTTCAGGTACTCATGCGCATTTACGTTTAGTGTTCTTTAGTGAGACGCATATGTCAGCAAGATTTTATCGTGTGTTGGATTATATTTGAAAGATTACTTTGGAAGATTATAAGATCGCGTAACTGTAGATGCAAAGCATTAATATGAAGTGTGTGCTTGGGTGTGGGCAGAGAAGTAAAAAGGGCATTTCATTTCATAGGTAAGAATTTTTGTATTAAATGTATCAATTCCTGCACTTATGTTAACGATGAAAAGTGTTATTAATGTTATTTTATTGAATGTACTAATAAAATTGAAGTGACATTATTTTTGTTTACATACCATTCATATCCATATAAATTTCCATACATCGATAGTACATCGATCGATACATCGATCACAGCGCGCGCACGAACGTTTCTGATTCGTTCAAATATCGTCCCAACTAAAATGGCGGCTGATCAATTGCGGCTACAAATTTTCTTCGATACCCATTTCCAGTATATAATATATAATTCAGTGGCAATAGTCTTGTTTCAATGTATTTGTATATTACTGCCAGTTGTCAATACGTATAGTATACGTATAGTATACGTAACGGGAACTATAGATTTTCAATACTGCATAGAAAACTTATTAGAGGGGGAATGGCCTATTCAAACAATAAGTGAAAAGTGGGCAAGATCTGAGAAACAGAAGATGTATTTCTATCCTGCTCGATAATTTTTCTTCTTTCTGAGCATGTGTCAAAAGAAGATAGAAGAGGATAGAAAAATATTTCTATCCTTTAGACCTTGTTCAACGTCCCCTTCTAGTAATTTAAGTTCTATGAAGGGTTCTATCAATCATGAAACTTTATTTCTAAAATGAAAAGTGAAAAGTGAAAATTATAACTTGAAGTTAATGGAGAAATTTTTCACTTTTCATCCTAGGAAAAAAGTTTTATGATTGATATCCAGTATTGGCAGTCAACTGACAGTAATATATGAACATTCCCATCTGACCGAAATCGTATTTCTCAGTCTAAGGAAGCGTTTATATTGGCCATAACCATATGCCGTAATCTGTAAAAATTGACCAATTACGGTTTACAGTTATATGGCCAATATAAACGCTCCCTACGTCATGTGATCAAATTGATGCTTGATATTCGTCAATTTCTATTACGTGACTTATTTTGACGCCGAAAATGAGTTTCAAGCGTTAGCATAAAAAGGCACCTTTAAGTATGATCTATATAAGACGTGAGTTACAGATTGCAAGTTTGTTGTGTCAGCCAATCCGATGCTTCAATTTTAAAAGTGACGCTTCAAGATTGGCTGAAGCTCGATCTACATAAGATGCAGAACGCAGGTCGTAGATCGTAAGTGAAACGTATTTCAGATTGTAAAGCCTATTCTATAATAGTAAGCGTAGTTGTAAGTGGTTGTAGTTGTAAGAATTGACTAATCACAGTCAAAGATTCTCCTCACATTCGATTTGATTGATCAATTCTTACAACTACCACTTACAACTACGTTTATGATTATTGTAGAATAGGCTTAATAAGTCGCAGACTGCAATACGTAGGACGCAAGACGCAGGACGCGAAAGTTGAAGTTCAACTTTCTGCGTTCAACAACCATATTATAATTAAAATACATTAGGTTAGTTTCTAATTTTACGTGCGATCCGCGTTCTGCATCTTATGTAAATCGGGCTTAAGACGTAAAACGCGAGTCGCAAACTTGTCACGTCATCAATCTCAAAGTGTCACTTTTAAAATTGATGCATCGGATTAGCTAATGTTTGGTTTATGCTTCAATCTTAATCCTAATATCCTAAAATTCAGCCAATAGGACTGTCAGTTCTAATTGGTCCTAACTGAAATCTGTATTTCATTGGCTGAATTTTAGGATTTCAGGATTAGACTGAAGTATAAATCGGGTATAATGCAACAAACTTGTGACTTATGACTCGCGTCTATGTCTTATGCATGGTCGACCAAACCAAGTTGATTATTTTTCTGACATTCAATTATGATTGATCGGTTTCTACGCCTACTCCTTAATCCACTACTGCTACTGCCCATTGTAGACCATGCATTACAGCTTTACCACTACCGCTATTGTCCATTGTAGGCGAACCTTTAGAGTGCGGTCGAGTTGCCGCTACGAGTGCTTCGAAGCATTTGATTGATCAATCGGAAGGAAGAATTTTACTAATTGATCAAAAAATGCTTCGAAGCGGCAATTCGACCGCACCTTAAAATATGCATAAATGTGTATATCTTTTAAATATTCATTTTAAAATTAATTCATATAATATTCATTTTACATTCATTTTGAAAATTCGAAGACAGCTCGGTTTAGATCGGTCTCAAATTTTTAGAACGTCAATTTTCGGACTTCGCAAAGTGAGATCCGAATATCAGATTAATTCAGAATATTCATGAGTGCATATATTAAAAAGCTAAGGTAAACTTCCGTTCTTCATTTACTAGACTTGGAGATGAATCTCTAGATTATTTTTGAAGCGATTTGTTGCATTCTTGAACTAAGACCTTTGTTCCTATTGCATACTTGAGTTTTGGAATGTATGAATCAGAACGCATGATCTTCAGACCGGTAAAGACGGCGTCAGAATTATATGAGCCATGTTTGTGGATTTATCTTTTGTAAATATTCATTAATCTTTTATTAATATTCATTTCGTCATGTCGTTTTCGCGCCTCGAAGCAGTTGCGAACAACCCAATTAGAATAGAGTATGTGTGAACACTATCACGCAAGATACTTGGTTCCATCTGTACATTGACTCGCCCAAAATACTCCGCGAAAATCACGCATGCAGTCAAAGCGTACCTACAGAGTCACACACAGGAACAAGAGATACATACATATTTGAAGATTGGCTATATTTGCAGCCGCGAATATCGGCGCAAATGATGTAAGCCCACAGTGATCCCGAGAGTGTCGTGATTGCTTGCCACTAATCACGACCTCCATCGATATTTATTGTATCTCGTTATCGTATTTTTACCGTTTCTTCATCTGTTTTTTTCGCGAACAATGACCGAACAAGTCTGGGACTATGTCGGGGAAAAATGGGAGCACATTGACCAATCGGTGAGTCGATGATCCCTCCCTCCTTTCGCGGCATCCTTGACCTTCGTTGCGTAAGTACACAAATTTTTTTGTGCAAAACTATTCATTCGTCCTTAACATATCCCATGCAATGAACTCGAATATCCTCGATATTTTATATGACGAAACGCACGTAAATTCGATATCATTTATAATATGGGAGAATATCTGATATTTTTTAACGCAAAACAGGATTATGTATTTTTAAGCAGGATTATTTTCAAGCAGTTTGTGATAATTTCCGCTGTACTCCGAAAAATTAATCTGCGGAAAGGAGATCTTCGAAATCGATATCGTTATTTAATTCGACTGACGATAATAAGATCATGCTCAACTGCAGACATGAATTATCATAAATTTTAATCTTCATATTCTCAAGTATATTTTACATAACATTTTTATTTTTATTACTTGCATATAGATTGTCATAGCGGCTCGTCATTGAACGTGTCACAATGAAAAACCGTTGACAAGACCAAAAAGGAACAATTAAGTTGTGAAATATGCGGACAGATCAATTCTCTTTCTTGAAATCGATCCGCAATTTTTCTTATAGCTATCTACATATATAAAAAAAATCTTAGAGTACTAAATAAGAGTTTCCTACTTTAAGGTTTAAAAAAAAATACTTTTAAAAATATATATTTTATTGTTTATAAAGATACGACAGTTTATGGGACAGTTCAAAGATATAACAGTTTACATAGGACTGTTCAAAGATATGATTTATTAGACAGTTTTATTGGACAATTTGTCTTCAATGTGTGACGTGGCGTGGCATACATTCGTATTTTTTCCTCGTGTTGTTTGAGGAAATCAACCTGTTCTACTTTTAATTTTTCTACTGCTAAATTGTTCTGTATTTCCACATCAACGTGAAAATAGGAGCATCTCTCTGAGAATTTTTTAATATCTCTAATATTAATTTTGAATGTTAAATGAAAAAGTATTATTTTATGCTTAAAATAATAAATTTTGCGAAATATTTGAATTTCGTGCCAGGAAATTACGATGAAACAATGCCCGTTCGTAGACGTAGAATGATCCTAGAAAGCAAAATGGCGGGGTGTTTGAATTTTCCTCCTGAGTAGGTATATTTCAAGGTCAGATATTTAGAGAACCGTAAAAATTTTTCCAATAATTAATTATTAGATATAGACAGCCTCGTGCGAAATTGCTTGCATCTAACATCAAATTCGACGTAATTTATTCGTCTTCTGCTTCTTCAGAAGAGATCAATTTCAGTAATAAAAATATGTTAGGGAAATCACTGCTTCTGAGAAATCTATTTTCAGAACTTTCGCCCAGGCGGGAACATGATATTGAACTTTCCATTTTTCATCTTTCCCTTTTCTAATTCCCTTGAAGTGTTATTTTAGTTCCTCTATTAGTTCTAATATGATATTACGTTTTGTTTTTCTTTTTTTCATACGAAATTAAAAAACTCTTAAAATCTTGGATAAGGATGATGATTTCGGCTGGCGTATTCATTGATTTTCAATTCTCATGCGCATTTCGGAAGACGGATACCTTCAGATGGCGCCAATAACGCATTGGATAAAATTATTTCGCCAAGTGTTTATTCAGGGTTAGATGTCTCTTGATATTGTTCTTGGACAGTCAATAATCGCGCAGCAATCGTGTGCAAGGACCAGTCCCGAAATTATCATTTTACTAGAAAAGTGTAAGAGAGAGGTCAGGGTCAAAGACAAGGTCAAGGTCAAAGGAAGTATCAAGGTGAGCTGACAACATGAAGACAAAAAACAGATCGTTATTCAGCAGAATATGCAAGTGTTACAGCAAGAAAGAAACATTAGATATACGGAGATATTCGAGAAGGGATTCTGAAACGTCTTATCGGGATCCAGAAATGTATTTAAATCCGACAGACGAGGTAATTTACACGTTTCTTCTTGTATAAGATTTTCCATGATAAAAACACATCACTATTCAGAAGTCATTTCGATGATTCTTGGACATTTTTAATTTTCCTCGCACAATTATGAATTTCTTATTACCGTGAATTTAATTATCAAAATAATTAAAAGAGGAGAATTAATTGTAATTGGTTTCCTGCTTTTTATTGTATATTTGGTTTTTTTCTAATGAAGACTTTATTGCGAATTTAATTAAAGAAATAATTTATGTTGATAATTTTATTCTAATTTCATTATATAAGATATCTAAGGAAAAAATATATTACAAAGTATTATTATTTCAGTAATCATATCTAATTTTTATTACATTTGTATTATATATAAAATGTTAATTTAAAAAAATATTAATTTAAAAAGTTCTTTTAAGATTAATTGGAGCTATCTTGTTCATGTTTATTTTTTTTACGATATTTTGATAGAACTATTGAAAATTTTTAAGATATATATTTTAAAGTAATTCTTTAGTAAAATGGCAAAAATTTAGGATATCTCACCAGGGCGCACCCAAAATTATAAATATCTGCATAATTTGGATAAAATATTAAAACTATATTTTAATGAAATAGTATGGAACATATGATAGTAAATCAAGAACTTCATCTTTATCGAAAACAAGATGAGATTATGTTTACTTTTCGAAGTTAAATTTATATGCAAGTTTATGCATGTAAATAATCTTTGAGAATAGTTGACCTATTACTTTAATGTGACTATTAAAATTGTAATGTTTTAAAACTATTATAATCTCGATTTTGAGAAAAATCTATGGTAAGATTTGTGTACAATTAATCAAAGAAGCATCTGCGAACTTTATCTATCACAAGTTATACATGAACACATTTTACATTTTCTTCAACATTTTTTTTCTCTTATTTCATCATTAACCTATCCTAGAGTTTTGCCCACATCAATTTCGGTACTTCAACTTCATTAAAAAATTAGACATTTCTATGATAACTCGATTTACTAAAGAACCATTTTAAGAAAATTAAAAACCTAATGAAAAATACAACAAAATAAAAATAGAGAAATATAACTAGGTTTCTCTTTTTGTCTTGATTATCGATTTCCGAGAGTAGCATGTTTAGTTTGAAAATAACCTCAGCGTATATCATTACGATGCTCACAGTTCATATGTCATCATATAATATATTTAATTTCTTCTAAAAGCTTCTCTCAAGAATTATTTATATTCTTAAAAAAAGTATTTGTTTCTATTTATTTATGGAACCAGGATATGTGCCCGGTGCAAATTTGGTAATTTTTATACGATCATTAATATCATTAATCATTAAAATCATTAATCATTAAAATCATTAATCAACAAACATAATTATGTTAAGCAGGTTATAAAAACAGCGTTCATATATTTGACTATATACTTAAATTAAAAATGTAATATACATTACATAAAATGAAACATTTATTAAAAATAAATTAAAATTTTACAATGTTGAAAAAATATGTAACTAAAACTATAATCGAAAATAATTTAAAACTTCATAATTGTTAATAATTATAAATTTTTTATCAAATATGTATATTGTTTACGTAAGAAATGATCAATCAGCTAGCACAATCTTGGCACAATGATTCCAGCCAGTTACGGTGTTCATTCGAAGACCTTGTTGCAAGAGCAACGAAGTGGAAATGTGTACCCCAAAAGTGTCTAAACAGGCAATCTTTTTATATTATACTAAATTAGTTTCTGTCAAATTAATAATCAAATAATTTAGAAAAATAATTGCGAAAGAATAATACGAAATATTAAGATAATATTACCTTCCTTCAAAATATATATTTTCATTTGTCAGTTTGTTTGTGATTTTTCAAATCAAGAGAGATTCATATTATTTACAAAATTGTCCTATATATTTTATATGATGTGACAAGAACAATCTGTTTCCTCTTATAGCTTTTTTATTTAAAAGAGAGTCATATTAACATTTAAAAAAAAAATATATTAAAATACCTTCTCATTTTGATAATATAAAAAGCTATTGAATTATTTTAATTTAACGTGATTTTAATTTTCTCTGAGATCCTTGAATTATTACTTGATATAAATACCGGTAGTAAGTCATATAGAAATAAAATGAGAATCGGTATTTTAAAATAATGTACTGAATCCATCCTTAAAATTCTTGGTCCTATATATTATATTATACTTTGTAAAAATATTTCAAACGCAACGACCCAATACTGCCAGAATTTAAAACCTTACTTAAAATCTAAATTCTTGTTTCAAGAAACACGATATATGACAGTGATTCATTAGGAAAAAATGTATACTGTTAGCAAAAGAAGAACTGTGCGAGTAAGCTATTCTTCTTTTCCTCCTGTTTTTGTCACCGGATACGTTTTGATAAATGCATACCACTGGAATGGAGATTAGTGAATATGGAACATGTTTTGTTTACGTAATATTTAATGCAACGCGAAACTTTTAATCGAAATATGTTATTGATGAGTAGTTAATACGTTAAATAATAATAGCGCGTTTGACGTACACTGTGTGACGTCATTAACGTTGAATATTAATAACGCATTATGAATGTTACCTCATTTCGTTCATCAAAGAGGATCTTACAGTGAAAAAGAATTCCCAGTTTGTCACATTGTAACATTATTGCACTTTTCTTTCTTCACGTTTTAGAAGAAATCTTAGTTTACGGAAACGTTTTCAAGATTCAAGAATTTTTCTTAAATAAAGTACTTTTACTTTTTTCTTCTTGCATAAATCGTAGATGTAATGTAGCACCTTTTCTAATTTATATTTTTATTATTTATGTATTTTACAAAAAAATAAATGAAAAATAAATGATGAATTATTAATTAAAAATAATAAATTATTTATTATCAAAAAGTGCTTCATCAATCAATCAGATATAATTTAAAATTTTTTTTTAGTCAAATAATTTTTTATATTATATTATATTTTTTTCACTATATTCATGTTTTTTTTTCATATTGCTTATTTTTTTCCTTTTTTCCTAGAATATAAACGATCTTTTAAGGACTGTTCTTTTTCTTTCTATCTTCTATTTTTTTTCCTCAATTTCTCTCAATTGTTTATTGCTGAAGATAAGCCCATTGTAAGTTGGGTAATTCAAAGATCGAATTCATTTAAGCATTCTATTGCATCGATGAGGAAATTGTAAATTAATAATTTAATAATTCTCAATGTTTTGTTCTAATTGATTAGGAATATCTTCAAGATTTTTCACGTGATACGTGACGCATGTTTTACCATTTTTTTCTGCCATCTCTTTTCTCATTTACGAATACAAAAAAATTATGTAAAAAATTAAATCATGCGTTGACGTAGTTAATAGATGTAGACGCTTCAGTTTGACGTTGCTATTAGCTGCATCGACCATTGGTCGCCGTATGTCATGTATTGTATTACTGTGCACCGCACATAGAAATAATGATTGTAACAGCAACGTGCATATTATGTAACATCGCGACGATCCTGTTTCACATGACGTTCGAAACGTTCACTGAATTCTATCTGTCTCCACTTACTTCACTTCGATTATATACAATTATAAAATACTATTCTTGTCGCATTAGATACGACGCACTCAACTACAAGGTTAAGTAACTTGCGAAGCTGTTATCTAAAGTACTAGGTCATTGCATATGAAATGTTTTAAAAGTTTGCAGTACACATTCGCACAAATGTTTCGCGATAACCAGGTATTGCATGTTAAAGCAATATATTTTTGTGCAAAAAAAACTTTGTTTCATTTTTCGTAAAAAATTTGCAATTTTTCAAGTCAATGAATTCGAGAAAATGTGAAAAAATTAGAAAATTTTTGTACAACATTTCTCCTCATTATTTTAAAATAAGATATGATGTAAAAGCATGTGAAAAAATTTTTTTTTAACTTTTAGAAGAAAATACCAGAAGGCTTTTAAATTAATTCTTAGTTTGGGACAATAGATTAAAAATGCAAAACTTCTCGATTTTTAAAGGCGCGCATATGTACAAAATCATATACACAAGTTCGAAATGCGCATGTGTTTTCACGTACGCATTTTTTTTCCAGCAAAGAGAGGGAGAAAGAAAGAGAGAAAAAGAGAGAAAAAGAGAGAAAAGTACTTAAAAATATATGTCAGAATTACTGAATATCTTTTCAGCGCGTTTTCTGCTATGTATATAACCGGCGAGAGAAGGGGAAGGAACACAAACGAACGTTAACCGCAGTTTCTTCGCTCAATTTAGAAACATATTTTCGCGACAAAAATATCGAAGATTTTTGCCATTCATTGCTTTTCTACATTACAAAAGCAATTGTATTATATGTTTGTGCAATCAAAGAACGTATCGTCAGAGATGATAACCCTAACGAAATATCGGAGGCTTATAAAGACAATTTTATCGAAACACCCGGACTTTAATCGTTGTCGATAATTAATGCAGAAGGAAAAACAAGAGAATTTTATGTACAAAGTTTATATTGTACATACGACATTTCGGCTTTTATCAAAAGGCATGAAAATCTGTCGAGATACACAATTCACCGAATAAACGATATAATATATAATCGGGAATATGTTTATATCGTTATTTAGATTATTGAGCAGAGTCATCGATAAGACTGATTGAATTATCCTGACAGGGTTATCAACATTATTTATTATCAACATCAGAAATGCCATAAGTTCGTTAAAAAGAACCGGATCTCATTCAATATATGTAAACAAAACTAGATTTTTTGGAACAAAAATCGCTCTCTCCGATCTTTTTAAAATTTACAAATATTGTAATGTATAATTGATAAAAAAAAACAAAATATACAAAAAATCTTATTCGTATATTCGCGTGATGCGAATACGTCATTATGGAAACTTACGTATGAAACTTACGTTATTATGGCGACATAAAAAATATTGTTTACTTTCTATCTGAATGATTCATTTTTGCTAATGATTTGTTGGTTTTCTCGCGAAAAATACAAATGTATACACAATGCAAAGTATTATTCCTGTTAGAAAGGAAATTGTCAGGAACTAGGAAAAGATATATATTGCAAGATAATTGGAGATAACTCAGGAAGGAAATAACTATCAGAATAGGATGATTTAACAAATAATAACATAGCGAGAGTTTATTTTCTTCATTATTAAATCACAGATTTATATAAAATTTTTTATAAAATAAAGAGAAAGAAAGAGAGAGAGAGAACATTAAAAAAATTTTTTCTTGAAAAAAAAACGAATTGAAAAACGAATAATGAATACAAATTATATATTTACGATTATAGAAATGATCATTCGATTATAGTTCTTCTTCCTATAAATACATATTCATTACATATATATGCAAAAACATTATCCTTTTATTATATTTATTCTTTGTTCAATGTGTGCTTTTCTATAATTAGGTAAGTATATGAAAAATATCGAAACTAAATTGCATCGATAACTGACAATTAAGCAGACGCTATCTTATCGATCGCACCTTGTCAGTCCGGCTTGTGTTTATTGACAATTCAAAGAAACATACAAGCTTAGGAAGTTTAATACCTTAGTATAAAGTAATCTCTTTCCCAGAATCACAGATAACAACGCTACGCATAAATTGCAACACGTTGTAGATTTTTAACGATTGAATCATATGATTCTTGAATCATATGATTCTTCACCAGAATTGTATGATCGCCAGAATTTAAGACATTCTGAATTAAAAATTACAAAATGAAGTTAAATATTTATTATATTGATATTACGTAATTTTATCATTTATTATCTAATATATGTTTACATTATGTATAATTTCTTATGCCGTTAAAAATACACAACTGAGAAAGATTATAAAAAAAATAGATCATTAAGTTAACAAGAATTAACACACACTGAAGAAAAAAAAAGAAATTAATTTTCTAAAAAAAATTTATTTAAATAAAATAGGTGAAAAGAACGAGATAGCTTGCGTAGTATGTAGCAGTATATATTTTCGTCTCTTAAAGGAGAGACTTGGTGACGTCACCAACGAGGGATTGAACGGGCGAGCCCCCGGGGTCGACCAATCGCGGTCCGACTTTCGCTCCCACATGTTTTAACTCACTGAAACGTTGCATCATCCATTAAAAGATCCGTCTGAAGCAATAAATTTCATCATAAATGTAATCACTTCGATAAAGTCTTCAATATTAATACAATTCAATATTAATTAAAGGTATGATCAATATAATTGTGCCATCTGATGATATTAACCCGAATTTATCCAATATTTTTTCACTCAAATATAATACAAATTGATTCAAACAGAATTTTTATATAATGACTGTTTTAATGCTATAGAAATAAATTTTCGATCGATTTGTAAAATCATTAAAATTGAATATTATTTGTCAACAAATAATATTCAATTTTAATGATTTTTCTATCTGAATTAGATATTAAGTTACTTCCACTTATTTCACCACAACTTGTACAATCAATGTTAAATTAATAATATTTATAATTTTCAAAATCGTTAAAGTCATATCCACATAAATCCATATAAATGATTTATAAAATCATTCATAAAATACAAAAAAAATTAAAGGTGACTCAAGAGATAGAAATAATATACTATATTTTTTATCATATGTTTAACGACATCTAATCAATGAAATTATATATAATTGAGTATCGGTTGATTAATCATTTTTATTAGGAAATAATATAGGAAATAATATAGGAAATAATATAGGTTGATTAATCATTTTTATTAGAAAATAATATAGGGAATAATATAAGTTGATAAATCATTTTTATTAGGAAATAATATAGGAAGTACCCATTTCAGAAAAGCTTTGATCCATTTGCCCTTGAGGACGAACCTCCACCTTAACATCGAATGCATGCGAGGGGAAAGTCACCCCTCTTTCTCTACTGTCATTGCCACCCCACTCACTCTTCCACCACTAACTGATTTGCCGCAGTGCCGGCTCATTATATTAGAAAAAAAAACCTTTATTTTTTATGATGTTAACAAAAAATCTTCATGCGATTTGATATGCAAATAAAATATATTTTGGATATTATAATTTAATTAAATGTTTTTACATATAATCTATTATAAATTTTTTACTATTAAAATTTTTTATTTAATCTATATATAATTAAAATAAATTGTTTAATTAAATTAAACTTTTAATGCGTTAAAAAAAGAATTATTTATTCATAATTAAGTTAATTTAAAAGTTTAACATAATTTAAAAAGTATATCTTTATTTTGATTTTAATCCAATGTTTATAATATGTATAAACAGCTTTCTCTTGCAATAAAATTATAATTTCAAAAAAATGTATACACACAAAAACTTTCGATTTTGATAATCAACGAATGGATCTTTAAGCACATGTGATTGTTTACCTCATTAATCATATTTACACAACTGTTTTCATGTTTACAATACTTGTACTATATACATCATAAAGTATTTAAAAGTAATATGAATAAAAATAAAATGAAATAACATCTAAAGATAAGAAATTGAAAAGAATAATATTATATTATATAATAAAAAAGTAAAAATCAGAAGATAAAAATCAAGCAAGAATTTTACCTATGTACTTATAGAGTACTAGATAATATTGGATCTTAAAATTCAATTTTTTATACTTAATGACCCAATAAAATAGAATAATATTCCGTCAAATTTCTTCGTAGAAAAAAAGGACAGATTCTTTGCAATAATTGTTAGTAAAATCGCGGGGAGAAATGAGAAAACGGGTCATCACTGGTACCATTGCCTCCTCCATGGCCTCCTTTTACCCCACTATGAACACAAGTTCCATTCCCTCTATCAGAATCGCTCTTGTGGGGAACGGACGAACAGGCGCCGTCATTCTAGCCAGTCGCGATATAAAGTTCGTAGAGACAGCTTGTAATTTATATATTTATCAGGAATCAAAAACTCCACTTCCTAGTCGAGCTAAGCTAGTCTCTAAGCCGACATCGACGAGGTTAAACATAGGTAGAGGGAAAAAGATCGACGTGCGTTCGATTTACGTTTTTTCTTCTATCACTGATCGTTCATATCAGCAACCACGAAGCTGCTCGAGGGCTCCACTACCGAGTGCGAGGTTGGGAGGGCCATGAAGACGTCTACGTTATGCAGTGACTTGATCAAGCAGGAGGTGAGCGAGTGGTCAAAAAGTGAATGATTAGAAGAAGCTTAAAGGGTAAAATGTGTATCCGTGTCTCTGTGTATATCTGTTTGTGTGACATCATGTACATTTGGACTAGAAGACGTTTGAGGAAAGCTCGATAAAGCTTGGTATTTATTTGACATTTCCTATAATTTCCATAACATTTAAATCAGACTAGTTTAAAATTCGATCTTTATCATGTATTTCTTCGAGTTGCCCGCATTTGGAATATATTGAGAAGATCAGGGATGTAGAAAACAAGCTTGCACGAAAGATTGTCTGTAAAATTGGAGCCAAGGTTAGAAAGCAAGGTCGGAGAGAACATTAAAAGATGGCGAAAAGAGAGAAAAAAAGGAAGAGGCGATGTTTGTGATTATTTAAAGACTATATAATTTTTTAATTATTACTATCAAAAATGAAAGAGGCAAGAGCTTAAAAGATAGATTAGAGGAATGGGTCATTGGATCTGAATAATAGGATGCAAAAAATTAAAAAATCTTAAGGGAAAAAATTTGAAATACAATGATGGATTAATAATAAAATAATTCTCGCTTTTACATCAAAGAAATTAAAAGTAATAATAAAATGCATAAAATTATTAGAAGTATTTGAATATTAATTATAAAAATTAATATTTAAAGTTATTGGTCAAAAATGGAAACAGGATAAAAGAAATATCTATATGATAAATCAATTTTTTTTTTCGTTTTAACTTTGATTGCATGGTTTATAAAGTGTTACAAGCGATATTAATATAAACAAGATAAGCAAATAGATTAAAAAATAAAATTAATAAATATTGGATTAAAAATAAAAAAGATGTAATACAGAGAAAAAATTTTGATAGAGTACGAATTCTAAAAAAAAATAAGATAAGTTATTAGGTGTTGGAATTAATTCGTAGCGTTTTTTAATGAAAGAATGTTATTTATTTCACATGAGCATTAAAAAATACATTAATGAAAGTACTTCCAATCACTTGTAAAACGCTACGAATTAATTCCAACACCTAATATAAAAAAATTCAAATAATGAAAGATAATCGATGATAACAATTTTATAATTTTATTGTTGAAACATTTTATAGAAAAATTTTATAAAGACTTTTTAGAATTAAACTCTTTCTTATATTTTGAAAAAAGTCAAACAAACAAATATTTCCGATCATAAATAACTAGAGAAATAAAACCAAGAATGAAACTTAATTGGGACAATTAAAAGTTGAGTAACATCAATTGAATTCCGCAATGTTAGAAGAATATAACTTGAGAATTTTCCATTTCTTTTCTAGAAATATTGTAACGCAATCATTTTATTATATTTCATAATTTTCTCCGAAAGCAGAAATAATTGCAAAAATGTAAAAAAAAAAAAAATAAATAAATATAAGAAATAATAAAAGTTTCAAGAGAAAGTTTATTAAGTGACAATTACAATCACATATTTACGAAGGGATGCTGTGTGATAGAATTGATCTCGCATAAGAAACGCACATCTTTCCTAAGTAAATGTCAACAATAACGATGTCAACAGTATAATAACGGAATCGTTTAACCGTATTCGCTGAGAATCGTTTTGAATCTTATACTATTAACGTTTGCAAATAATAAAAGAAATTTGTGTTGCTGCTGCTGCTGCTTGCTGTAACAAAAATGCAGTAAACAGAATTCTATTAATGGGAAGAATGAAGATAATAATTGGCTATTACATATAAATTATCCGACAAATGATCTAATTAAACTAGATAGTGTATAACTTACTTGAAAGGTGATGCTAAAAATAAAAATTAACTGACATTTGCTTTTTTCTTTAATTAACACACACAACGCGGTATAAATACATAAATTAATAAGTTAATTATCTAATATGTACATTATGGAGTGGAAAGTAGATGATAGAATCAGGTTAGATAAGCAGGAAGATAAGAAATAGAATGCAGTTAAGGGTTAACGTATAGCTGCGTGTGTTAGTACAATGTCCGATGAGTTCGCAGTCACAAGGCAGTTCACAAAGCGCGGTTCATTTGTTTTCTTCATTTTTTTGCGAACAGCTTTGAAAGTAGTTGAATCATGCAATTAGCTACGTAAACGAGACCACAATGTAAATGTAAATGAGAATATAAATAAGTATTATCAAAAGAAATCTCTGACCATTGAACGCAGATACCATCATTACCGTTGGATATCGTTGAGACATACGATGTACTTTGTCCTTTAAGATGTATCTTCGACTATACTTAATTTTATGTTATATAATTAAATTTTATAATAATAAATGGATAATACATATATCTAATATATATACTTTCTTGTTAATTTACAAATATATGTAAATATATTATATATTTATAAATTAATAAAATATGTAACAGATATATCTATATATTATTATTTATTATTGAAATTTTATTTATTATTATATGAAATTTATAAATATATATTCATACGTATTTATATTCTGTTTATTACAAATTGTCAAACAATTTATACATTTTGCACGTAGGTGGACTCAAGTTTTGCAATTATAGATTTTATTTCTGTTAAAAATTTATGATACACATATCGCTATAAATAAACTAATATAAAAAAAATTATGAATCCAAATTTGTAATACGTTCTGTCACGTGCATTAACCCACGTACTTTTGCATACGCTACGTGTATATTTTACTATTATTCATTCATGATGGATTCTATTGGTCAGCGGGCGGGTGTGTCAGTGACGTCATAAATCGATGTTTCATTACGCTCTCGGTGGGAGAAAGAACGTATCAAATTGGCGGGAAATATGATATGTTTTAATCGTTTCAAGTATCCTGCTTCCATTTAATTAAAAATATTTTCTCTTTTTATTAATGTCAAATATGCTGAATTATAATTAAATTGATATTATTAAATCTGAGTAAAACGTTACTTTCATCTTTCTATTTATTTCATTAATGTTTGCTTTAAGAATTATATGCCTAAATGCATATGCTTTCGTGTTTGCAGAATCTGTTCTTGTTAGTTGCGTTATATTATTATAAAACTTTCCACTCAAGTTCAAGTTTTATTTTTTTTCTTTTTATCGCTTCGAACGTTAAGACTTGAAATCTTCAAGAAACCGAAGGCTTATAAAGAAACATCATATTACTGATAAAAATATAGTTTAATGTATAGAAATATATAGAAAATTTGTTCTGTTCAAGAACTGAATCATCTTTTTTCCTATAAAGAGTTAATGCGTAGTTTAATAAGTATATGATAAAAAATAAGGAAAATTCGGCTTGAAATTTCGCTTAGAATTCATAGGAAGTACAATTTGGGTGAGTGTTCGTACTGAATTTCTCGCCGGTATGACGTCGGGGGTCAGCAATCAATAGAGAAAGGATCGATCATCTCGCGATCTCTCCTCCATTCGAAATCTCTCGATGTTATATGCGCATCAGTGAGAGCGAGAACGTTATGCAATGCCCGTGTTCGGCGGTCGTGTTGCGCGATATGCGTGGTGCCTAAGGACGATTCAAGGTCACCCAATAACACTGCCATGTGGATCGATAACGAGTCTCATCGTTCGTTTCTCTGTCCGTAGATACGAGATGCCTGCAAGGACCTCGTCCTATCAAATGACCAGCTCCGGCTGGTCATGCAGAAGCTCACCGACGAGATCAACAAGGGTCTGTCGAAGGAAACTCATGACGATGCGATCGTCAAATGCTTCACCACTTATGTGCAAGATTTGCCGAATGGCACAGGTAAATAAGAAAGCATGGCTGCGTTCAGTATAGAAAGCAGCTTCGCAATTGTAAAATTCTTTAATATGATTGGTTTTGTTCTTAATTCAATGGATCTAAAATAAATTCAAATGTATACATTAATCATATTAAAGCATTTTACAACAGTTGCATATTTATATGGAATTCATACATAAAAAGATTAGAAGGCCTATCCTGTAATTCTTAACGACTGTAACTGAAGTGTTACAGTATTGTTGCGCAGTTTTTTTTACTATATAGAAAACTTGCGCAATGTTACACTATAACGCTATAGTTAGTCAGGCTTCTAAGACGCAGTAAGTCCTATCTAAAAGCTTGACATTAAAATCGAATGTAAAAATTCATCACGCATATAATTATATTTTAGTAAGATTCGTTTATGATTATTGACTATCTATGCAGATTTTTAGGATATTTTTATAAGGCTGGAGAAATTATATGCTAAAGAAAAAGAAACAGATTATAGAAAGATACAAGTCATTAAATTATGCATTGTTTCTGTATCCTTAAGTTCATACATACAGAAGATTAATTTAAGATTCATTCAGATGTATTGAAACATGGGAAAACAAAAAAGCTCTATTTATAAAAAAACGATGCTATACTAAATATCAATAAGGAAGAATTAAATAAAAATTGCTTAGATCTTGAAAGAAAGTTGCAGTTAAATCCAGTTTTTTTTTTACAGAAAAGGGCAACTTCCTAGCGTTGGATCTGGGCGGTACGAATTTTAGAGTGTTGCTAATCACATTGGACCGTCAGAATTTCGATATGAAAAGCAAGATCTATGCGATACCCCAGAGTTTGATGCTGGGAACCGGTACTCAGCTGTTTGATCACATTGCACAGTGTTTGGCGTTATTCGTAAAGGACCTGAACTTGCAGAACGAGGTACTACCATTAGGCTTTACCTTCAGTTTTCCTCTGACCCAACACGGATTGACAGAAGGCCACTTGGTGAGGTGGACCAAGGGCTTCAATTGTAGCGGCGTAATCGGTGAAGATGTCGTTGCCCTTCTCGAAGACGCAATTAGTAGAAGAAAAGTAAGTGCGAGTTGCATATGAATAAGATATTTTATATCTAGGTACATATATCTGTATAATGAGATATATATTTATATTATTTTTCAATCTAATTCGTTTGTATTTTATTTTATTATGATGAGATGTTTGAAAGTTAATATTCATGTTCTACAAAGATGTTATAAAAACTTAACTTTAAAAAATCAATATAAATATATAATTATTTTCTACAGGTTAAAATTGACGTATGTGCGATCTTAAATGACACCACCGGCACTTTAATGTCATGTGCTTGGAAAAATCGAAACTGTCGCATCGGTTTAATCGTCGGTATGTGGATAACATTAATTTTTTTAACTAAAACGAATTTTGTATAATAGATTATTACCGTAATGTATAAATATCATGCAAAAAATTAATTTATATAAATAAATTTGAACTGGAATAAATTTGCAAACTTAAATGTTAAATCACGTAATAAAAAAAAAATAACATTGCCGAAGAAAATTAAATTCTCAGAAAATTATATTGTAAGTTTTATTACTATTTTCAAATAAAATTATAAAATATACATTTTATCTTTATAAATTTGAATAAAGTATTACAATACAATTACAGGTACTGGAAGCAATGCCTGCTACGTCGAAAAAACAAAAAACGTACAATGTGCGATTCCAGGCAACTATAGCACAAGCAAGTCCGATATGCTCATAAACACAGAATGGGGCGCATTTGGTGAACAAGATGTGCTAGATTTTGTGATAACCGAATTTGATCGTGCCATAGATGAAAATTCTATCAATCCTAATAAGCAGCTGTTTGAGAAAATGATCTCGGGCATGTATATGGGTGAACTAACAAGACTGGTTCTTGAGAAGTTGGTGAACGCTGGCTTTCTTTTCGGCGGTAAATGTCCCAATGATCTCAGAAAACGCGGCAAATTTTTCACGAAATACGTCTCCGAAATTGAAAAGTAAGTATCAATTGATATTAATTGCATATTATAATTAAAGATTTCTCCAGATTTATCATAAGCGCTAAATTGAATTACGTGATGGAGACCTCTCTAATCTTTGCTTTCTCTAGAAAAATTGAATTAATTGAAAGTATTACTTATCAATGATTAAGGATTATAAAATATGGACTAAAATTATTCGTCTTACGTGATTAATTAAGAATTAAGCTATGAAAAATCCAGGAGTTAATTAAAAATACATTTGCGTGTTTCAGCGATCCTAAAGGTAGATATACGAATTGCCGGGAAGTATTAGCCGAGCTAGGAATGCGGAATGTGAGTGATCAAGATTGTGAAAATGTGAGATATGTGTGTTCGGTGGTATCGAGAAGAGCTGCGCATTTGGTGAGCGCGGGAATAGCAGCGTTGCTAAACAAAATAGGGGAGAATAATGTCACAGTGGGCATTGATGGATCGGTATACCGATTCCATCCACACTTCCACGATCTCATGACAGTGAAAATCAACGAACTTCAGAAATACAAGGTAAGAATAATGGAATAGGAAATGAAGAAACTATTACGAGTATAATAAAAATAGAGCTACGAATCAAGCAAAGTCTTAGTGCTAAGTTATTAAAAAACAAATAGTTTATGATAACAAACGTTTCGACCTTAATTGGACCATTCTCAATGTTAACCTTGACACAATATAAAAATCAACTACTCATTTAAATAACAATCTTGAACAAAACATGTAACATTTAGCCAGAAATTATAATAATATATAAGTTTCAATGTTGTGTATGTATCCTTATCGTTGTAGATGGTTGTGAGAATTGCTCAATACAAAAACTTGAAAATTTTTATTATATTGATTTTATAAATTATTTAAGCCTTAGTTCTTATATTATTTTTATTACGAGTATATTTTTAATCTTACAAAAATGCATTTGTTCCAAAATAAAAAATTAAGTAAAATTGAAGCTTGAGATTTTTATTTAAGAACTACTCTCTTTCTAGAATATGTAATGAACGGAAATTACGTTTATTCAAAGAAACAAATTCTTTTGGATGAGATAACAAAATAACACTATATTATCACAAAGTAATTTTTATTCCCGGATTTTTTCACTGACTTCTTTATTGCAGTTTGACTTGATGCTCTCGGAGGACGGTAGCGGCCGCGGCGCTGCTCTAGTCGCTGCAGTGGCGTCGCAGAGACGGTGAAGACGCGGTAGTCGGTAGCGAGTTAGCTGCAATTCAATTACGTGTAATATAAAATTGAACGGTGGTATGAGAGAGCTGACTAGAGTGAACGAGTGAACGAGTGAAAGCGATCGAATATGGAAAAGAAAAATATGAAATCTTTTTTTCTTTTGTTCGTTTCAGCTGCACTTTTTACACTCTCTATCTTCTTCCTTCTTTTAAGACCGTTTTAGATCATTCTTTAGGCTTCTTCTTCAAAATCTGGATAGTTTGTCAGTTAGGAAAAGGATCCATACAAAATATAATCAAATATCGAAAATTAGATTACGAGTTCGTTTTTGATAAAAGAAAAAAAAAAAGATATTGAAATAACATGCACTAGCATGCGTGTTACCTGCCTTGTTTTGAAAATTTATAAAAAGATGTAAGAGAGTGCAGTTTAAAAGAAATGAATAGAATCTAAAAAAATTGCGCGATGAATATTTCTGTACATAGAGCACAAAAACAGTAACTTACAATTAGCGGATTAGAAGACGGTGACTACTTAGTTAATGTTCTTGCCAGAAAACTAAGAACATACTTCCTGCGGCGATCTAGTACGACGATCGCTATTTAGCGTGATTCGCATATCCACTCGTTAGCGTAAATGGTTAATCTCGCGATTCTGCGAGGAAAAATTAGTGAGAGAGAGTTAAATATATTTGAATAAAATGAGTAAATTGCCGCGCGGATATAGTAAACCAGTAAGAAGAAATACCGAGTGGCCGTGTCAATTGTTGATTGTTAATAAAAATATTGATGAGTGTAAACAAATTAAATCGAGGATAAATAGATCATAGCGATTGTCAGAACAAAGATTGATTCGAGAATAAATACATTTTTCATCGATATTTAAGTACTGTTTCAGTTAATCCTTTCATTTTATTACATCATGTCCCCAAATCATCGAGTGTTATTTACGTTTTAAATTTTCCATCAATTTAAAAACGATTGCTACTTAAGGAAAATATATCTTAAGCTGCCTTGGTTAGTAGTTAAGATAAAAATATTTACAGATTTCATAAGGAAAAAAAAACAAATTACATCGCGACATAATTAATTTTAAATAAATTTAAATGGAATTTTATCTTCTCTCAAGTTTAGCCTGAATGATACATAGAATTGGAAACTTTAATATCGGAAAGTCTTAATTTTGAATTATCATTAAAAAATTTATTTTTGTTCATTAATATATTTATTTTTGTTTAATAAAAAGTTAATTTATTCGATTCTATATTAGCAGCTTTTATTTAGTTATGTTGTATAATGCTATTATTAAGTTATTAGATATCTCTGACGATTGCATAGAAGATAAAACATTCGGGGAATTTTATCAGCTTTATTAATCGAGTATATATCCTTATCATTATCGCGATAAGGCCTAATGAGATAAATGATAAGGCTCGCGAAGTTTCGTTGGTTTTTTAGTGCGCTTGTTTTCGACAACACCGTGTACATTTCGGAATTCTGAAATCTAAAAATTACATAATTCTCCTTACAAATTCGCGAGTTTTTTTCCGTCGCCATGCTGCGACGATTGCGAGCACTTAAGTCGGTGAGTACTCATACCGGAATACAATTAAATCAAAAGTTAATAAAGTGATACAAAAATAAAGTAATGCAAATTAAAATGCGAATGATTTTCTTGCTTAATATTTACAATTTTATATCCTTGGTTTTAATGAAGATAAAATTGTATTAAGTAATGGATTTATAAGTAATACTACTACAAGTAATAAGATTATTCCATTATTCGTCGTAAGATTACAGAAGTTTTTAGAAAGGGCATTTGAAAAATATTTTCCTTTTCTGGAAAGAAAAATGATAAGAAATAAAATGTAAAATGTGTATACAACGATATTTTAAGAGAACTATTTCTCTTTACTGCCGTCATTGGAAAATTATTTATGGAAACAGAAAAGAAAGCGAAAGAGAGAGAAAAAGTGAGTGATAGAGAGAGTGAGTGAGCAAATACATCATCGCTCTCCAAGCGATGACTTTTTTTACATGTAGAACGTTATTAATATTGTTATGTACACGTTGCTGTTGAAAATAAATAATCATGCAAATAAAGAGATACTTCTTTTCATTGCTATTTCTGCGTAAAATAGTGAAAATATAAAGTTACATTTTGAAAAAATTAATAAACGCAAAAAAATTGCATAAACGCAAAGATATTTTCTCAGAAGATGGATCATCCTAGACAATACGCAATGTCTAAATTATCTAGAAGACACATTTTATGTCTTTTAAATACTTTATATTGGCTTTCTACAATAAGCCATTAGCTTTAAATTTTAAGAAACTGAGTTGAAACCACAGTTGAATGAGAAGAATAATAGACTATACGCTATTCATAGATTGTTGTTATTTTAAGGCTCGTTCTTATTTTAAATAATATCTTAAGATGTTAATATGACTCTTTGGCTGATATTCATAGTCGGTTCTTATTTCAAGATCATCTTAAGTAATATTTTAAAACATTAATGCGATCCTCTGATTGGTTCGTGACATCTCAAGACTGTACTTAAGACGGTCTTAAATATGAGATCTGACTATAAATACCGGCCTTTGATCACTATTCAGATTTTATATTTAAAACCATCTTAAGTATAGTTTTGAGATATCACAAACCAGAGGACTATATTAGCATCTTATTCTAAAGCCGGTTCTTACTTTAAAACTGTCTTAAGTAATGTCTTAAGATGCCTTTTGATTGACATCTTAGGACTGTACTTAAATATAAGAATCGATTATGAATACTGACCTAAGAACATCTCTAAGAACATAAGACTATCTTGCAATATGAGAACAAATTATGAATATCAGTCACATATTGATTCATGATATCTTAAAACTGTACTCAAGATGATCTTAAATATAAGAATCAACTATTAAATCAGTTTTCGGCCTTATTGATCAATTTCTTAAGACTTAAAGCTTAGGTAATGGCTTATTGAAGGCCCATTAGACATTCATATTCTAAAAGACATTCTTTAGATGGTTCGCATAATCGATTCTTATATTTAAGATTGCCTTAAGAACAGTCTTAAAATGTTATAAGTCAATCAGGTGATTATATTAGCATCTTAAGACATTATTTAAGATTGTCTTAAAAAAAGAATAGATCCATAAGAATATCGCCCTTTGTCTTTCAGCATTGTCTGAAATGAGGAAATCGAATTCACACAACTTATGCGACATTTAGTAACTGAGCTAATGATCCTCTTCAATTATCTACTCTCTCTAAAGCTTTCAGAATGAATCTCACTTTGAAGAGTGAAATCTTATTTTTAAAGATTGAAAATTGAACCATGTACTCTTTTTTATGACTGGTTTAATTTTTATTCTTTAAAATGAGATATTTCATTCTGAAGAATTTAGAAAGTATGTGTTTTGTGAGATCATTTTTAGTATAATTTTACGATTTATTTACGAAAAAATGTAAAAACATAACGAGTAGGTATATATTATCAACGCGTAGATATATATTATCAATCGTACGTATGTATCATCAATACCGTCGCGAAATTCCGTATGTGTTCGTTGGTGTTTGTTTACGACGCTGGGTGTACTTTTCGCACAGGCGCACACGTGATGATGTGATCCTGGTGTCGCCACCTGGTGCACCTTCGATCGTCCGTCATATCGTGGGTCGTGGGGGGACACGTCAAAGTCGCGCAAAGCCGCTGTAGGCTGTAAGGAAAAATCTGTTCCACTACGATGAGGCGCGACTGGACAACATTACGCGGGAATGTCTCGCGAGTACGCGGATGAGAATAAGGGTTGTGCGCGAGTGTATCCCTGCGAGAGAGTTAACATGATCAGCGGCATTCAGATCGCCCTGAAGAATGCCATTGACGTGGTAAGTAAATAATCAGTCGGTGGCGACGATGACGTCCACAACGACGACGACGATGATAGCGTCTGCTACGAATCGCGCAGTTGCGCTCTGTCCTTGCACTCCGCGATAACAAATATGCTAAATAGTTCCCTATCGCAACGAGAGGAAAATCTAATGCATTTTACGGCCGAATACGAGTGATGTCAAAAAGATCTCGCTCAACTCCAATCTTGCAATCCTTTTGGAAAACCGATTGGATGTAATTGATATTGACAGAAAAGAGGAGTGTACGAACAAGACACTGTATTATAATTTTTCTGCAGTTTATAACAAGTCGCTATCAAGATAGTATATGTAGATTGACAGTTTTAAGTCCATAGATAGAATTTATTAAAATTCGTGTGCTTTTATATTAAATGAATATTATTTTCTTCCTTTAAATCAATGATTGCTATTTAAATGTATAGATTTTTCCGCATCTACTATAGCTATTTTAAATGTATAAATTTCTTTCATATTTATAGATTTATTCCTGTAATATTTTCACAGTTGGAGATGTTGTTCTTAAGATTTTTCAGATGAATTATCCTTTTCAGAGAAAACCTTGCATATTTTCCATATTTTCCAATTCCTCCAGTGATTCATAAAACTATATTCTTATATAATAAAAATAATAACAAGTACTTGAAAATAAATGTATGAAAAAAGTATCGGAAAAAGTAAAGAAGTAAATAGAATATATGTAAAACAAATATCTAGTGCTTTCAGAATTCTTCCTTTCCTATCCGAAAGGACATTCGCGTCAAGAACCACGTAATAGATCGATAAATAATTTGAACAATTTTTATATTACCGATAACGTTTATTGGGTAACAATACGTAACAATACAATAATTTGACATAAAAATGTTGTTTTCATATGCAATTAATCTCTTCTATTCTTTTTGCAATAAAATATACGAAAAATTAAAAACTGTTTCATCTCAAATTGATCTGACGTGAGTAAGAATTAATTTCGTAATCGTACACATCTACACTTTGATAATCTTTGGTTTAGGAATATTAATAATTCTCGACTACCTAATTGTTGATATGTAATTTACTTGTGACCTTACACAAATTTCAAAACCATCTGACGAGAGACCTTTAATATTAGTATCGACCGGTTATTATTGACCGTTTTTATTTTTTTTTAATATACAAAGAGTTAAAATAAAACAAATCATCATAAAAATGATTTCATTGTGAGCTATTTTTTTAGATTAATATTATATGTTCTGTGTAAAACATAGAATTTAAAAATTTTCTGTTTTTTCAATGTGCTTTGTAGTAATGAAATATTTGATATTTCATTTTCTTTATATAATTTATTAGTTTGGTTCTTTCAATAAGTAAAACGTTGATATTTCTGAAAAATTCTAAAATCTAAAGCTAATACATTATTTGTTTGAATAGTACCAACTAAATATTTACTAAATATAAATACATGTTTATTTGGTACAAAACCATTAATTAATATAACAATTGTAATTTAATAATCATTTATTTATTGTAAATAAGTGTTCAGTAGTTATTCAAATAAGTATCCATTAAAATTTAGTATTGAATTTTTCTCAATGTTCTAATTTTGACTTATTTTGAAAAATATATGTATATCTGTAATAAATTACTCATACTATAATAAATATATCTATAATAAATTATAATTTGTAATAAATTACATTTCATCGTCTTAATTCAAAACACACATACACACACATGTTTATATTTACACTTATATTTTCAGATAGCCCCGCCGGCGACACCATTGCAAGATTTCACCTACCACTGGAAACAATTGATGAACTTCTATGTGAGTCATCTGACCGATTGCAAGGTGCCTGTACAAAACACCAGTATACCCCGGCATCTAGATGTACTACTGGATATCTTATTACAAGAAGAGAAAGAAGAGAATGAACCGGGGCCTTGCCTAGAATATCTTTTACAGCACAAACTCTTGGATCTGCTGGCAACCTTGGCTAGCGCAGAAACACCGCCTGGTATGCGAACAGTGTGCCTTGCCTTTCTGAGAAAATTTTTGGGCAGGTCAATATACCCTTTACTGCATCACACGTCTATCTATGCGCCAATACAACGATTAGTGGCACTCTGCAATGGCAACCCACCGTCACCAATCGAGGCTGAAGAGGTATGATTAATAGTGAAATTCATCGATTCACTGCAGTTTATTGCAGTTTTTTATATTTATGAAAGGAGAATAATTTTCATTTTTTTATGATCGTTTGGAGATCGTTTTATTTCTACATGTTTTGTGTATCTTCATAATTTACATACGTGTGTATAAAATTATTAATCATGTAGAATAGGGAAAGTTTTTCCAGATAACTGTGATTCCTTGAAGCATAGATTCCTTATTTTATTAACGAATTTTGAGTCAATTCAAAAAGAAGGATACAACTTTTTTCGAGACCATTCAGGAATCGTTTTATCTCTACATTTTTAAATGTATCATTACCATAATTTTTGGTTTTTAAAAAGAAAAATAACATAAGAAAATGTAGAAATAAAACGATCCCCGAACAATCGTGAAAAAAGTTGTATCCTCTTCGAATTTACTCAAAAATCGTCATCAGAACAAAGAATCTATAATTTCAAGGAATCAAAATTATCTGGAAAAAACTTCCTCTATTCTACACGATAATAATTATATTCACACACAGATAAAGATCAATTGTAAAACTCCACGAAAGATTTATTTGAATTTTAACTAAATTTTTAATTATTTAATAAAAACTAATAGAAAAATTCTTGAGAAATAAAGAAATTTTTCTTTTTCTTTATCTGATAACTTTTTAAAAATATTATCATATTGTTTCTTGTTATAGTTATTTTCTTTTATTCTTTTTTCATTTGTAGAATAATTTTCCTATGTATTTCTTAATTGATACTTTTCACTCAATTTGCATGTCGTTTCCAATCGATATCTATCAATTATGACATTAATATGCAACTGATTTGAAAAATTTATATCCACTTACGTAATCAACTGCAAATAGCTTACTGGATCCATTGCATCTGATCCCGGCCTCGTTGCATCGATCCGCAGGATCTTTTTTATATGTTTGGCATGAAAAAATTATCCTTCTCCGTAGAATCAAGATGCACTAGTCGAACATATACAACACACTTTTCAGAAGTAGTTCTTGTACTCAACACTCGCGACACACTCAGAGTTCACGAATCGCGACACACAGTCCTGAGATTTTCATGTGCGCATTTTCAATAAAGGCAAAACGATAAATTTTTGAAAACCCAAGATATCCAGTTAACTTCACCTTTTTTCAGTTGCAAAGTTAATTAATCTGGCGATTCTGAACTTTGAAGCACTTCATCCGAGCCTATCCTACTGAAAAAAAATCACGTCACAAAGTTATATTACGAATCATGTAATTAAGATAAGTAAATCACATAACAGATTATTTTAAATCAGTACGTGATTTTTTTCTAGTAGGGTATGCATCGAATATATGATTTTCCTGATAACACTTAGCGACACGGAAGAGAACTCAAAACCGATCTAAGGCCGGTATTCATAATCGATTCTTATATTGAAGGTTGTTAACTTGAGATTGTCTAAATACAGTCTTAAGATGTTTCATAATCAGAGACCGGTATTCATACTCAGATTTTATATTTAAGACCATCTTAAGTACAATCTTAATCAATCAGAGGACCGCATTAACGACTTAAGACGATCTTAAAATAAGAACCGACTATGAATACGATCTTCTTCTATCCCTCAGATTACATTGAGTCTTATAACAAATTTGATTGGATGTAGGTACTTAATGTGCATTTTAAAGCCATCGTACACAAATTAAAATTGACATAAAGATACATGTTTATTATAAATCCGATGGAAACTGATTGAACCATGAAATACTTAATACATTTTATCGTACTATTAGGTAAAGTATGTATTTTATAATTCAAAATATTTGCATTTCACTTTTACACTCACAATCAGATTAAATCAGTGTACAGCCGATCACAGAAAGGTTGCAACACTTTTTTTCGATCGGTTTCGGAATGCAGCTCACTCATCAAGCGATTAATATTTATTGTAGATCCATGAATAAGAAACAATTGTTCGGTGAGCAAGCTGCATTCCAAAACCCATCGAAAAAAAGGTGTTGCAACCTTTCTGTGATCGGCTGTACAACGATTTTAATATGCACTAGTGCGTCCAATCGAATTCGTTATTAGTACCACGCGAAAAAACAACTTGATGAATGAACTTCCGAGGAAAAGAAATCCATCCAATCCGACTTAGGCCCAGTTTCACTGGTTAATGGTTTCATGGTTAACTCTTAACCGAGATTTAACTTGTTTCTCATCTTTTTCCAATTCTAAAATTGGAAAGTGATAATGAATAAATCGAACCTCGGTTAAGAGAACTGTGAGTTGTGAAAGTAGGCCTAAATGAGCCTCATGTAATCGTCGGATAACTTAACGAAGGTTGGTGAAAGAGAAACAAAAATTCTTGAGAAAAAGAGCACACTGCCGGCGTTACAAAAAACCTAAGAACAAGGAAATCCTCTAACCGATGACGTAGGTCGGGGATTGTTTTTTGATTTCTTCTCCACTATATATAGGCTAAGTTCAGATTGCCATCATTTTATCTTTATTGTTCACTGAATGTTAAACAAGAATAATGTGATACCTGAGGAGTATGCGAGTGAGAATTTAAATGCGGCAGATCACGGATCACACGACGACATTCGCACAACAGCCGGCGCGAAACGGACGAACAATTATACACTTCGAATGTACCTTCGAGCTCCTTCGGCTAGTCTCGCGTTTCTTCGGTCGCGCTCGATTTCGCGCCACCGATCGACGCGCTTTGGAATTTCAAAATGCCGAGATATCTTCTTGTTTTCATTATCGTTCATTTATTTGCCTTCTATGACAGAGGCGACTTTTCAATTACAATTTCACGTGAGTCATCGTGAGTCATGAGACACATGCGAAAAGAAATGCTCTGAATGTACAATATTTTCAGTTAATTTCTATCTCTCCTTGCATTTTCCATTGGGAAAATTTGTGCACATTGACGCACAGTGAGTGCAATTGAATGCAAATCAATTCCTCTATTTTCAGTGTTAATAAATAATTTAATCACCTCTCTAAATTTTTTAGAATCTTACTCTAAAGAGTGAAAATTGAGTTAATTTTGAAAAAGAGTGGCTCAATTTTCAATCTTTAAGAATGAAATTTTACTCTTCAAATTTCAAAGCGAAGTTAGAAAAAAATTTTTAATTACATATTTTTGTTGTCACGATAATCTCATAATCTTAAAAGGATTAAATTATTTTTTAATACTGAATTTTAAATAATGTGAACAGATTTGCACTTAATTGCACTAATGTTGTAATTTTCCCAGTGGAAATGTCCGTTTCATTTTTCGTCACGACATCTCACGATCCCAAAATGTCTCGATATGTTCATATACTTGCTATTCGCACTTCTCGATATCAATTCTACAATGAGTGTCTCGACGATAAATTACTTTCGTATAATAATTCACTGATTATCTTTGTTTCGCGTGGCAAGAAAAAAAATATCGCGAGACATTACGCGCACATCAACCCGGCGCGAGAAACGTTGCGCTTCGAATGGACCTTCGGTTAATTTCGTTTGGCCTCGACCGCGTTCGGTATCACGCCACCGATCGTGTTTAAATGCGATTTCAAGATATGTAACTTACTTATGCAGAAGAAATTTTTGCTGTTACAGCAGAAACATCATTGCTGTTGATGCATGTCACATATGAAAACGCCCAAGTTTTACTGTAATATTAATTATTCGAGATTAAACAATACAATAAAATTCAATATTACCACAGCAAAGTTTGCTGTGTTCATAAAAGTTTCACTGAAAGGACATTATTTTACAAATGAACAAATAAATAAATTGAAAAAAATTTAATTTGTATAGCGAATATTAAAAGCACAAATTTCCTAAAATATCTAATCCCTCGAAAAAGAAAAAAGTTTTACATATTTTCATTTTCCTTTCTTCTTCCCTTGCACGAAAAAAAAAAAGATTTTGCTGAATACTGCAGATCGATCTGAAAGGACTGAAAGTAAAAATAATTCTGTTGGACGACACAATAATTTTGTTGAAAATTTAAGTTAATTGCTAAAATATCAAAATTTTTTACAGCTTTTGCTCGTTCGAATTTTTTGCTCGTTATTTTTTAATTTCTAACTTGATTATTTTTATGATCCAACTAAATTATTTTCAAATCTGTTCCCAAAATTTTAAATGCATGTAGGAATATGAATGTTTCGCTAAAGAAAGATAATAACTCATTTTGCTATTCTGAACACACTTTATGATGACTATCACTGCTTTGATGACGAAATAAAAATTAATTATTGTAACGAAATAATTTGTAGATTTAAATTTGTATTTTTAGATTTTATTGTCGTAATCGAAATTAATCGCCTATATCTCAAATTTGAAGTAATCGATGAGACACATATGAAGCTTATATAATATATTGATATCAAAATAAAAAGAATCTATCAATAAATTTCAAATATTTTTAAACTCTTAAGATTATAAAAAAAATATTGATTTTTAAATATGAAAATATTGAAACTGTTTGAAATTTAAATTATAAATATCTGCTATAAATCTTTCATTTGTAGATACAGTTTCTGTTGACAATCTGCTACTTGGCGTGCAAATACCCTCATTTGACGAATATCATCAATGATACGCCAGTTGTACAGACAGCCAACAATCCTACCAAGAAAGATAACGAGAGAACAGAGATTCAAAAGGTGACGTACATCCCGACTAGAAAAAGAATCAATTCCAATCCTTTGTTCGAGCCTTTGGATACACAAGCGATCACATTGATCAACCCAAACCTCTTTGACAAGGAACGTCGGAAATTGCCACGTTCGAATCATGTTTTCAAGACGACCGCGTCAGATCCAGGACATTTGTCCAGGAGATCGAACGAGTCTGTGTCTTCAAGAGAGGAGAGCGTATCATCGAGTCCTCTAGCCCAAAAATCCGTTTGCGATTCGCCCTTGTTGAACATGAAAAGCAGCGAACAGTGGGAAGAAAAGGATGGAGGCGACTCTTCGGGGAATAAAATTGACGAACATTTGCAAAACTTGCGAGATTTGCGATTGGATACTGATTGCAATGCCTACGAGGATGCGAGTTACGTGGCGAGTGATAATCAGAGTTTAAAATCGCCGAAGAAGATGCCCGAAAAGTCCAAATGTCTCCTATTGGACGCTTTGCTGAGCTACTTAAATAGCGCGGTAAAGAACGTTGCTTTTTTCAGAAAGGATGACTTCTAAAAGATCTAAAAATTTAGATATAGATTTTGAAAATAATTTCGTTGGAATTTTAAAATAATTATGTAGGATACTTAAAATGGTTGCTAGAATGTCAAAAAATTATTATGACTATGATAATATTTTGATGATCCAACAAAATTATTTTCGGATCTGTAATTAAATTTTTAGATATTTTAATAAAACCGTTTTGTTTTAACATTTAATGACTAATCAGCATTGTATCTGTAACATATTGTATGTAACAATCAATCATTTTATCCTCGATTCTAGGACAATACCGTGAGAATACGAGCATGCGAGGGAATAATGGTCTTAGCGTCCCTGAAGGATCCTTTGTTCGCGCAAACGGTGGCCAGGAGTGAACTACCATTAATAGTTTCTACTCGCCTGGAGAATTTGTTTAATGCCATTCCAGCACATGTAGATCACTTGGATATCTACAATGTAGATGTCACGTGGGGCCTGGACTCGCCATTATGGACTCAAGAAAAGAAATTCCCCGGTTGCCGGCAAGTGGCGGCGTTCTTCATGTGGTACGACTATTGTGATCGGCTGATCAGAGAAGCTCAAATGGAACTTGCCGAGACTTTAGCGAGGACCATTCGAGTGATGTTTTTTGAGAGGATAGTGACGCCCGCTCTGGCCGATCATCATGTCGTACTTATCACAGCCCTTGTCGCCAAGTGCTTGAAGGTGACTACCTCCTCCATATTATGCACAGGTATGTGTACCTCTAAAACCATTTCACGAATGAAATAACCAAATATTTGGAAAATCTTTCTACAAGATTCAATATATCTATCTAAGAGAGCAGTTTATAAAAAAATATATATATATATATAATTCTTAGCCAAACCTTATTATTTTTTAACTTAAAAAAATTTTTGTATTTCAAGTTTCTACATAATTCATTTTCCACTCAAATCTTTGAAAATATTTATCATTGGTTCACCCTATATATCGGAAACTTTAATAATTTTTCAGAGGTGAGTTACTGGTTAGTCGGACAAGACAGAGATCCAGAAATACCAAATGTGTGGACGTCACCGGTGTTGCACAGATTGATAGAGAACTGTTTCACAGACAGTAATGATCTCACGGTAGAAACATTAAAATTGTTCGAGGAGGCCATAGATAAAAGAAACGAACACATATTGCACTGTCTCGTACTGATTTATCTGTCCACGCGAGCATATTATGATAACACTGCTGCTGATAGTGCTATCACCTCGTGGAGCGACGAGGAAGACGAAAGAGAGAAAGACAAAAAAGGAACTTTGGATCTTTCTTATGAACAAAATCACAGCCGCACTTTGGCACCGAGTAATATCCATCGAGTCATTAATTGGTAAGACCAATTAATTAATTAATTGGTATTCTTATTAAAAATGTTATATTAATAAAAAATTTTGTTATAATAAAAGAGAATATCAATTACTCAAGTCTAAATGCAAAGATGCGTTGCTCTTTATCGCCAGAGAATTAAATAAACGACGAACAAAAATGCGAAAATGACGCAAATGTTACAACGAAATGATCTTCATTTCAGTTTCCTGTCGTTGATGCCACGTTATTTGCAAACAGATCCGGACGTTAATAACTGTGAGAAGTATATGCCAGCTTGGGAGCAGCAGTATACTTCAGCACTTTCTGACTGCGCTTTGATGGCATGGCCATTAGAAGCGGTAATGGTAGACGATTCCGCGAGTTCCGACTCGCGACCGGAAGCTGATCATTGCTCGGGCAGATTCTACATGGGACCATTCCTGAGCATGCTTTTTGACAAAATTAGTAACATGCCGAGACAGATGTATGAAATTAACTTAGAGGTCATGGGGTTGATCCTCAGATTGGCGCTACTCCCGCACCCGTACCTGCACGAGTTTTTGCTAAATCCTCTGTTACCTCTGATACCTGGCACGAAGAGTCTATTCTTGTGCTTACAGAAGGTTGTTAAGCAGCTCGTTAGCGAAATACCAAAGACACCAGAAAATAAAATAATGTTGGCGGAGACGAGACAGAGATTGCTGAGTAATTGTCTTCAAGAAGAGTACGTGGCATCCGATCCATTTTATCATAAATTAATATTTTTTCATTTTTTTATATTATATTAAGTACATTTATAGTTTTTTATATAAGTAATTCATTAAGTTACAAAACTCTGCCAAAATAAACTCCTTTTAAATGTAAATAATATTTTATTATATTTAAGGTTCACGTCTATAAAATTTAATATCCAAAAAAGTTATTTTTTAAACAATTTGTATTATTAGATCATTTTTTGATAGAAAATGTGTATTAACTATTACATATTAATTGTTTTTTTCATATTTTGCTAATTGTGTTTTAGGGAGAAGGAGAATATTCTATATGAAAGTGCTGTAGTGATGGAAGAATTATGCAAGGAACTCGCAGGCATAGCATATGTTAAATATCATCATTCTGTTTAACAAATTTCTGCATATGAGATATTTGTTAAATATAATGGCAATATTTGTATAATTTGTAGACATTATCAAAATCGTATAATTATATGTACTTTAAGTAGCAAATACTTTTTGTGATGACTTTGTAAGATATAAATCTATAATTAAGTATGCGACGTAAGTATGTGACGTACATTTAATTAAACTATTATTATCAAGAATCAGATTTTATAGTGTTATTTTATTTATTAAACCCTGAATGAACAAAGTCATAAAATATTATATCTGTATTATTTACAAGGCATTTTCTAGATATATTTATATTTTAGAAATATTTCAGAAATATTTCTAAAATATAAATATATCTAGAAAATCAGAATTTTGGAAATATTCTTTGTCTTACAAGATTCTTAAAATATTTCTATGAAGTTTTAATATTTTGAAATGTTTTACGAATGTTTATAAAATATTTCAAAAAATGATATATTTCATGCTGTGTAGGACGTTTTGTTATTAAGAAATACAAAGTTGCTGAATTAATAAAAGGCTATTTTCTTACATATATTCTTTTAATGTAAAAAAATATTCATGTACGAAATTTTTCCTTTTTTTTTCATTGCTTTCAAAACCTACATGTAAAAATATAACCTTTTTCGCAAACTTAGAAAACAGGCAAACTTACATATTATTCATTTTATTGACTATTTATTTTATTAATATTTTTAGTATCTTTTTTTTTGTTGTCCTTTCATTATTTTTCTTTCAATATCTGAATATATTTATTTCGTTTTAAGCGCACAAAGTGCAACGTAGTACAGTTAAAAGTACACCATATGTTATGTACACCATATGATAGCAATATATTCTTGACAGCTGCACTTTTCGTCTTTTCTCTTTTTCTCTTCTAATGCTCAATTATATAATTATCTCATTTCGAGAGCAGAAAGTGTAATATAATGCAGCAACAAACAATAGCATATAAAATTCTATATGATAGTAAGTATCACTCGCTGCCAATCGTTATATATCGGCGTCAAAGTACTCAATGGAAACCTGGGCTGGTTTCTGCACGAGATCTATTATCGACAACGTTGTCTTCCATTTTACTGGTGATACGCATAAAAATTCTTCTGTAATCAAAGTAAATAGCGAGAATTTGTTGGCAAATGGAGAGCTGTATTTCCTGTGCAATTTCAAAGCATGGAGAGATCTTTTGACTTGCTCCAAGGATTGCACAAGCATTCTACAACATTTTGCACACGTACATGGTACAACGAAAGGCAATGCAGACGCGGTTGTGGCTGAAGAGGTGAATAAATATTGTCAATATTAGAATGTTTATATCAGCTTACTCCAATTTCACATATATTTTCTGCATACTTCGCATATAAAATCGTTGAAAATCTATCTTTTATGAAATGTTTTTATAAATAGATATTTAATAATCAAGCATGCCGTATTTATTTATAAATTGTAAAATTTCAATAGATCTTCAGTCAGCTAATATTAAAGAGCAGTAGCTGGCCAATAAGGATACAAAGATACATGTTGCAAAAGGAAAGGATCTGCTTGTTCCTAAATCGAGGAGATATTGTTGCGAACAGTATAAGAATAGCTATCGAGTGTGGGGTGACATTTGGAAAAGCTAAGTCAACTGGTAAAGCATTTATATTGAAGTATCAGCCTGATGGACAATCGGATCTTACTACTCAGAGATTGCGTCTAATGAGAAACATTGCTGCCAAAGCATTGAGTTTACATGGACATATATTGTCAACTGAGGCAAATTGTGTCGACAGATACATATTCACTAGCAAATCAGAAGGATTGATTGATGAAGGATACAAGAAGTACGTATGCGGTGTTGTGAAGAATTCTCAAACAAATTCAAAAGAAATATGTCTTACATGGGAACAATATATACAGTACAAAATAAATCAATTGTCCGAATTGAATGAGCACAAATTTATTGAGGATGAGAAGAATGATGCTAAAGATTTATTTCTGCACAATTTAGCCAATGCCATTATCATTTTTGAATTAATGGCTGTGAAGCCAAGTCGATCGGTTATTATTAGGAATAATAACTTTGAAGATGACAGAAGCATTACAAATACCAGAGGTATATTTTATATTAATAAATTACTGATCGTTAATAAACAAACATTTTTTTGATAAATATTATTTTAATGTGTTGTTATTAAAAATGATTTTATAAATATTCAAAAAATATACATGATAGAAACAAATAAGAAATTGCATCAAATAAAAACTTAATTATCATAGGTGCGTCATTTGCATTATATAACACTGCCAGGATAGCTACAATTATAGCAAAACACAATGAGAAGGTATTGCGTGGGGATTATCCTAGTTTACCAGATATAAAAAATGTCGATTTTTCACAATTGCAAGAAAAAGTAAGTATAATCTTTGAATTTTTTACACATTATTTTATATTTTCCTAATTTTGCAATATTTATATATATATATTTTTTTTTTAGAAAATTGCTCATTTTTATAATCTTAATTCGTCATATTTATATATTTAAAAAATGAAATTCACCAATTATCTAAATTTTGACATTTTTTCAAAGAAAAATTGATTTGTCTATAGGAAGAATGGGAATTGATATATAATTTTATCTTCGGATATCCACAAATGATAAATGATTGTCTGAAGTGCGAACCAAGTTTTCATATTTATCCCCAAGTCGTGTGTTTGTTCTTATCACGATTATGCCAAAAATTCAGTGTCTACTATCGAAAAGTCAGAATTTTAACGGTAAGAAAAAACTTTATGCTTGTAAAACTTTTATACTTTACATGTTTTTACATCGAATTATTATTTTATAAATTTCAGGAAGGAGGTAATCATTTGATTCCCAAGATGGTTGCCAGATTGTATATGTTACGTGCATTGTACGTCATCTTTGAGAACGCCCTGGACATTTTGGGTATCAAGCCGGTATCTCGAATGTGAAATGATTTTATGGAAAAAAACACAATTTTATATTTAGCTTAATAAATAAAATTGTTACATTTGTGATTAAAAGTGTAGTTTTTTCATTTTTATGTTTGAAAATATTTTCTCAAATCATAACATTTTTATTTTATTTATCTTTTATGTTCATTTTAATTATATCAATGTAGAATAATTATTTTAATCTTGGTTAAATGTAGCTATTTTTATCTTCCTCTAGTTTTAACTGTAAAAGCTAAAAATAGATAAAAAATAAATTAAATCAAAATTAAAGTTAATCTAGGATGAATTGTATTTCATGTATAATATGTATACTGCATCACACTTATTATTTAATATTCAGCAAACAAGAAGGATATAAGATCCAGTTCCACCCATATAAGACATTGTTAACTTTAATCTCAGTTCAATTTAGTCTTTATCTTCCTTTAATTATATGAATTAGAAAAAGGCAAATAGTAAGTTAAATTGAGATTAAAGTTAAGTCACCTTACACTGATGAAACTGGATCTAATATCCGTTTCTACCAATGTAATTTAATTTTAATCTCAGTTAACTTTTTATCTTTTTTCTAATTCTAAGAATTAAAATTTATTGATATGTAGAATTTTGAGAAACGGAGAATGGATTGAAATGGATTAAGATGGATTTAGAAATACATATTCCTCTGAACGTTAAAATAAATCTTTTTCAATCCGAAATTTTTATATATTTACAGGAATTGTACGAAGCACATTTTTATACCTTTCAATATAAAAATGATATTAACTTTTTCTGTGTGCACACATCGTGTATAATGTTCAATTCAAAATTCTGATAAAGGATGTACAAGTTTTTCAATCCAAAACTTTGGAATCCAGTTGAATTCAATTGAATAACAAAAAAGTTCTTTTTTTATTTTTTCAATTGGATTTAATGGGTTTAAAAAATACGCATAAAAATTTCAATCCATTTTAATCCATTCTCAATTTTACTAAGTCTGGGCATAAATAAGTATACGATGCGTAAAGTAAAATGCACCTCTGTATTGATAGACATGAACAATGTTTTCTTCTAATTTCCACATATTCATTAGTATTTCAATATTTTCTCAATCGAGCGCACTGAAATTCGCTGAAAGAATGGAGCTATGGAGCAACGCGGAGCGTTGCAGTGCAGTGGAGCGGAGTTGAAAACGGAGTCGGGCACGTTCGGGCTCACTCGGGTTGGCTCGGGTCCGTTCAGCTGCACTCGCTCGGCTCGGTCCGCTGGAGAACGACGACAGCGGCGACGCTGGGCGGCCAGCTGTTTGTTTTGTTTTCGGGCATGAGATTCACGTGACAGCCGGCGGGTGTTGGTGGCGGCACGCGACTATCGCGGCGAGGTATGTTATGGCAAGGACGATTGGCCGAACGCGATGGCAAGCGCGCTGCGCCGGCCAATCGCTGCGGCTGTAAGCGCGCGTGCCGCCGCCGTCAAGCGGAGCGCTGCTGCCGCCGAGGTGAGCGTTTGACATCGATAAATGCGTGCGAGTGCTCGCGAAGCGCGGAGGTGTCAAGCTGTCGCTCGCCCGCTCGCTCGGCTCGGTCGTTCGTACATTCGTTCATATATTCGTCCGCGTTCGCGTATCGTCTGCGAATCGACGTCGTAGTCGCTATTTAAATCATCGCCCGTTTTTCGTCGCCGTGACCGTTTGCTCATTCTCCATTCGTGTACGGTATTGTTCGTTGTCCGATCAGCTTGTTCCCACCCCGCCACCGCTGTGCGCCCCTCCGCCCCTGTGGGAAACCTATGTGTGCGGGAGAAAGAGAGAAAGAGAGAGAAAGAGAGAGAGAGAGAGAATTAATAGTGCTGGATAGTGCCGATCATCCAACACAACATAGTAGGGAAACACAGACACCGTTAGTCTTTATTCCACTTATTTTCTTTCCTAGTCTACTTTTTCTCTCTTACCTATCTTTGTGTACTCCTTTACCGTCGCGACCCGTGCCAAATGTCATCGGGCGGATGTTAGGGTATATATACGGGCGTATACATATGTATGCGTACGTAAATATACACAAGGGCGTGAATGTATGTATATCTGTTGTACGTATTTTCGTGTGCGTGTGCGCGCGCGAACGCGAATGTGAGCGCGCGTGCCTGTAGAGAGACGTACGCTAGAGATACGGAGCACCTCGATGAGGGGACGACGGGATTCTCAGCTGGCGCATTCTAGTGGACGTTCGGGTAGAAAGTGTTGTTGCGCGAAGGCGGCTCGCCTGCCCCTTTGTTTGTGAGTTATCAGCTGGCGCGTTGCCTCGCCAGCCTCGTAACGATAGCGGCCTGTGAACAATAGCTGCGGGGCCCCGACGAGCCCGAAATCGAAACAGAGTCCTCCTCCTCCACCTTCTCCTCCTCCCCCTCCCCCTCCCTCCTTCGTCCGTGACTCGTGCGAGAAAACAGTCTTATTCGGAATCGCCTGGAATCCGAGACGATCCCGCTTTCCCCTTGTTTTCCTCGTCTCTACTTGTGTTCATTCGTCGTGTTCAATCGTGATGACAGATGGCTTTTCGGTTAACTTCAAGTGCGATTTTTTTTTTCAGACGGAAATCTACCTTTCCCGAGCCGTCGTGAGATTGTCCGAATACGCGGAGTATCCGGCCTAATATTTTTCGCTCCGAGAGTAAACCGATTTTAAATTTTTATTGAGAAACGCGCCGTATAAAATATTCGTGGCGAAGGTATATCCGGCGTGATGTGCACCGGATATTGTAAATGCCTTTAATGTTTGTTCGATCGACTGTCGCGCGCGACGTTTGCCATATCTCGTGGACAAGTCCATGTAATTACTTAGGAAAATAGCTTTTTAACGTTAATGCCTTATCGCTAAGAATTGAAGGAGACTGGAAAACATCTGTGTGTACTTAATATTTATTGTATACATATGTATATCACGCAAAAATTTATTTAGATGGACTTAACCTCTAATTCTTGTATCGTAATCGCATTGTATTAATCGCTTTATCATTAACCACATATCTTTATTTATCATATTAACAGATGCTATTTTTTTTGCCTCTTTTTTTTTTAGGTTTGCTTGATGTAACCACATTTTTTTATCTTTTCTCCTCTCACATTTGAATGCACAACCATTTAATTTTTTAAATGTAGAAATTGCAAAGCTGGAATGAGCTGAGCTTTTGTAAATAAATTGTTTTTTTTATGTATTTTGTTTTTATGTATTTAGTTCTTAACTCACTCTTCTCTGGATTAACAAATCCATCTTTGATCCTTAAATTGAAACCTGTAAAAATTTTCATCTTTATGTGTTTTTAAATTTTAATTAAAAATACATTCTTAAAATTATTACAAGTTTTCAAAATATTTTATTCTTCTCTGTGAAGAATAGAAGTAAAAATAATTATTTACAATTTTTTAAATAAACATTTCTTTTATATACTATACTTATTCGTTATAAATAATACATCTTAAATTGCTATTTCATTCAATGAATCTCAAAAATGTATATTTCAAATTAACATTTAAATTTTTGTTATATATCTTTCTTCGAATATGTAATTTCTTTTATATATGAAATGCTATTTCGTACAATGAATGTCAAAAATGAATATACTTCATATTAACATTTAAATTTTTATTATTTTTCATTTCTTATATCAAAATTAATTCAATTTTTCCAAGTATTAAATAGTATATTTCTTCAAATATGTAACTTTTTAAACATTTCAAATTGCTGTTTTATTCAATAAATCTTAAAAATAAATACTTCAGATTAACAACAGATTTAAACTTTCTTTTATTACATTTCATTTTTGACATAAGAAAGTTCAAGTTTTTCCAAATATCAACTGCGTATTTTTTTTTTTCGAATTGCACATGTGTGGTGCACGTGTACAAAGAAGAATTTCATGTTCTCGTTCTTATATAAAACTACACGTAAAATCCTATGCGTTAATCGTCAAAAGACATAAGCACGCGACAAAGGAATTAAATTCCTCATTTAATTCGTAAATAATCTCATTTCCAGACGCATAATAAATTTTGCTTTATCGCTCTTTCTATATTTATCTGTCTCTCTCTCTCTCTCTCTCTCTCTCTCTCTCTCTCTCTCTCTCTCTCTGTTGTGCGTGCGCGCGCGCTCTGTTTCCGTTTAACTCGCTGTTTATTTTTCTCGCGTTACGCGACCGCGCGTAGGCGTATTCTCTCTTTCATTCCGTTCGCTCCTCTCGCTCTTTCACTCATCGTGCGTTGTTTTGCTCCTTCTCCCCTCCCTTACTGTCTGTTATGCGTGTGTATGTGTGTGTGTGGTGACAGGCACGCGCGCACACATTGTATGCATGTGCATGGTTGGTGTGCGTGCTCGCGCGATCGGCTTCTCTCGGCAGCGTTCGAAGCGCAGTTACCTCACGCGGCACTTTCGTATCGGTGGTATTGCGACGGTTGTGTGTATACTTACTTGTATAGTTGGCGTTTATTTATGTCGGGAATCGTATGTATGCGAAATCGGCACGAGTCGCGTTCGCAAATGTTCAGTGGACGCAACGGTGGTGATAATCGACTTCTCTTGTGATTTGCAGTGCAATCGGCGGGTAAATGTGGTGAAACGCAGTGAGAAAGGAGCAGTGGAAACCAGAAGAGGAGAAGAGCACGGTCGCGGCAACAGGAGGAGGAATCAAGACGACTGAACGATCGCGATTGAAGCAGAGACACGTGAAGAAGAAAGAAAATAGAAATACATGATTCCTAACGTTTAAAAAAGAAGAACGCTGAAAACGGAGCACTCGAGTAAATGCGCTCGTGCATTCCTGAGTGCTGGAGATCGATTGACAGTGATCAATAGAGAGAAAGAGAGAGAGAGAAAGAGAGAGAGAGAGTGATACGCGAATTCACCAAGCGAAGGGGGGATATTTGAGAGAAGCTGAGCTTATTTGAAAAAGCTGGAATCAACTTGGTAGAAAAAAATTCATTAAGCCACTCGAGATCCCTCGAAGACGACGATCGACGAGGGAAGAGAGTCCAGCTGGAAATATTCATTGATCGTTGTTTATTCGTGACGAAGGCGAGGGAGCGACCGTTGGAGAATCAAACAGGAGCAGCGGTGTAGAAAGAAAACTTTCCGCGTATCTCCGTCTCGGCGACTCGGCCTCGGTTGCCGCTGCTGTTGCCCGCCGCCGTCGCTGTCGCCGTCCGCGCGGATTGGTGCACGTTCCTCTCGTTCGGCGTGCGTCGGTGTCGTCATCGGTTGGTTTACTTGTGCGCGTTCGTGCGCGCAGTTACGCGGCCGAAGGTAGTCGACGTGCGGCGGAGTCGCCCGAGGCGGCGCGGCGCGGCGCGGCGGCCGAAGACATCACGATTACGTATCTCGCCGGTACTCCCCTTCCTCCCCCTTCATTCTCGCCTGCGCGTCCGTTGTACGCGCACGTGCGCGCGCGCGTCGTGTGTGTGTGTGTGTGGTGTGGTGTGTGTGTGTGTCTCTCTGTCTCTCTCTCTGCTGTGCTGTGCGTGAGGCTGTGTACGTCCTCGGCACGTGTGTTGGCGCGGGAGCGTGCGGCAGAAGAAAGGGGAACGAGCGCGAACGGAAGCAGCCAGGATTACTCCAAACCAAGGAAATATGAGCATTGCTGCCCTATTACAAGCCGCCGAGTACATTGAACGAAGGGCAAGAGG
>NW_011627125.1:1928400-1948227 GCF_000204515.1 Acromyrmex echinatior | reverse complement strand
AATAATATTGTATTTTTTTAAGAATGTTATATAATATTTGTTAATATTATGGGAATATTCTGCAGGTGTTATATATTCAGTTTACATAATATCCTTGATATTATGCTTTTAATATTATTAAAATATTTATTATAATAATATTAATTATTTTTATATAAATGCAATTTGAATTCACAATAAGTAATGAAAAGGTCTTGTCGATCTATGCTGCATCTTAGTGCTTAAATAACGTTTTGGTGTGATTTTATGTATCCCAGTTCTACAATTGCGCGCCAAAATCATTTTCAATCTTTAAACAATCTTAAACTGAATTATTTGAATTAAAGTAAATTTTATATTACTTTGTAATATTTATATAATATTATAGTAACACTAAATAATGTTACGTTTAATAATCATAATATTATTAAAAGTGGACATATAACCATTGATTAATATTTTAGGAATATTATTTAATATTATGTATAATGACATTAAAAAACAATCCTGTAAGATTATTGAACAAATAGTTCTTATGATTGCCACTATTAAAAGTTTACACTTTTTGGTTAATATAATGGCAATTAAAAACTAATGATTTAATTTAAAAACGGAAATAACATCAAAAGTTATGCCATTATCGGAGCTATCATAAATTGTGAACTTGAAGATACATGTAAAGTATTTAAACAAATCTGCATTATTTTTTGCGCGAAGCTGAAGGAAGGGGAAGAGTGATGAGAGAAACGTTAAATAAAGACCTCGATGCGCAAATAGGCGGGTCGATTGATTAAAGAAATCCTATCGTATCGGATGCTGCTCAAGTCATTACAGGGCAAAGGTTCAAGTCGATAAACGTTCGTGTTATTTACGTGCAGTATCGTCGTGTTTAAAGAGCTAAAAAATTTAATATAGTTAATATGTGTTAAGCTTAGGTATACCTAGTCCTGAAGCCATGAATAAATAGCCAATATTCTATCTTTTGGGGTAGAAATTTTGTTCGGTTATCAAGTACACACTTTTGTCAGGTGATACAATGTAAAAGAGGATTGAATGCTGAATAATTTAATGAGAATTGATATGTGCGCAGACGCGCAGGATATATCCTTCGCGAGATGCACGGAGCAGGATGCGGGTTGACTTCGGGGTCAAGGACGACTCGGCGGAGCGTGCACCCTGTACACCTCCTTTCATTCTCTAACGTTGGGGAGACCGAGAGATGCTCGACACGTTGTTTAGAGCATCGACCGACCTTGGTTGCAAGCGTTATACATCGAATCGTTGCATATTGAAGGTCGGATTTCGATAGTGTTAGTTTTGTGATATGCTCTCATAAAATAAACATCTCTTGATAATCAAGTATTGTACACAAATCCCGTTAAAACGACATGATTCTTTCACGAGATATATTAATTTAATTTTTATGAAGTTTTGTGAAGTGTTTTAAATTATACTAAATTTATAGAAAGTTGATGTAGTAATACTCCATACTTTAATTTTAAAATTGACTTGTGTATTATAACATTTTGAGACATTTTTATATGAATTCTATTAGGTGTTGGAATTAATTCGTAGCGTTTTTTAATGAAAGAATGTTATTTATTTCACATGAGCATTAAAAAATACATTAATGAAAGTACTTCCCATCACTTGTAAAACGCTACGAATTAATTCCAACACCTAATACATTTTGAGAAAGTCGAGATAATTTGATGCAGAAAAATGATTATTAGTGTAGAGCATAGCAGATTATAAAATTGAAAATATGCTCTTGATTTGTATTTCTTTTCATCTTGTAGATTTTGATCTCCAATTATCTGTCAATTATTCATCACATTATTTTAGAATTTAATATATAAATTCACACTAATTAACGAGTTAATTATTCGACTGGTATAGCTGAAGTGGCGAAGAAAATAGAGAGTGTAGAAGTGTTTCACGTGTTACTCGAGTAAGAACGACGCGAGCATTAGGGCCTGCGGACCCTTCGCTTGTCTCGACGTCTCTCTGCAGTTCACCATTGCCACTTTGAAGCTCGTTCACCTTGAGCCCTGAACAGTGATTCTCATTTCTGTTCACGTTACATACGCACAATAATACATATAATTACATACGTAAATATTCGATTAGTGTCGTATTATTGGTGGGCAGCACAAATTGAAAATTTGGCTTCAATACGATACATCAAATCGGTGTTCTTAATAATGTTTTCACGCGTCAAAAAATAACTCACACTAGAGACAATAAACGCATTATCGTTTATTAGACGCAATTTGTCAAAATGCAATTTTTCAATTAAAGAATGCGTGTTGTTTAGATTTTCATATGGACACTGAGAAATTAACTTATGCATCTCCGTTTCTTTTACTTTTGGTAGATTGAAGTTTAAGATTTCAGGATACATGAATCGATGTGGACATTTTTATTTATTATAATATTTAGAAAATATATTAAGGATATATTAATATAATAAAATTAAAATTAATTTTAACGAGATCAAAAAATGTCGATTTATTTTTCTTTCGGAATTTTGTGTAATTGAAATTGTTGGTTATCTCGCTGAAAATCAGATTCGCTTGGTTCTTACATCCGTATGACTTCGTGTCGGTATCAAGTCCGAACCGGCTGTAAACAGATATGCGAATCCAGAACTGGCATCGTGTGTTGCACGTACTTTAATTACTCATTTTTTATTTCACTCCAATTACTTCGACGCCTTCCTACTATACTCGGAAGAGATCGCTTTCCGTCATGACTGGCGAAGAGTCCTTACATCGCATTGAATTATTATCATGTGCGCGTTCTCGCCGTTCTTGCCATCCTACACTTTCTTGTACACTTTCCCTCTGTAACTTCAAATTTATAGGGAGACGTTTCAATATTTTGCGTTTTCACAAATTCACTGTAATTAAAACGTTACGCCAAAATTGAAAACTGATTTTTTTTTAAAAGAATCGTCACTTCAACATGATATCTGATATTTTATTGTTATTTATGTGTAAAGCTGATATTTTCGAAATATATTGTTTTACATGCAGCAATACATCAATTCGTGTGTAAAATTTTATGCATGTTTGATGGGAAATTAATTTTATCAGGAAAAGATTTTTGCTTTTGGCAAAGATGACTGATTGTTGCAAGAGCAAGACAATTATTACAGCAATAATACTACTCAGGTGCATACCTGTTGGACGTAATTCAAACGGGATGAGAGAGGGATAGAGAGAAACACCGAAAATCGGCGGGAGCACATTTCGACGCTGATTGGTTTCCCGTAATTTTCGAGGAACTTGAGTTACATTGACGGTTTGGAGGGTGATTGGAGGTCGGTTCGTGATTGAATAGAGGGAAGGGCAGTGGAAAAGAGGATAAGAAAGGAAGGCAAAATGATAAGATAACAATATAATATTAATTATACCTTAAGAATTGTTTGGGATATCCTGAATGAATCCTTTTTTCATATACAAATTCTTGCAATTCTATACTAATTGAAAATGCTTCTTTTTTTAAATACGAACTAAAAATCTATTATAATAATATGAACTATAAATTAATTATTTTTAACATAAATCTATTCTTTGCTTTGTCCTTGACGCTTTTTAATAAAAAGCGACAATTCTAAAGTAATAGTTATGATAGAATTTTTATAAATTATTTTGAGTGGAAGAATAGTTAAGAAAATCATATAATTTATTTTCGTGTGGACTTTAATAAAAAATGAATTTGACACTTACCTATAAAAGTATGTAATGTTTAAAATTGCATAATTGCTGTGTATGATAATCAACTAATTTTCTTGCTCGCATTTTAAGGAAATGTGATTGCAAATGGGGGAAATGTTAAAATTACAATTGCAAGTTATGTAGCACATTCCGTATTTTTTGCACTTAATATCCATACTAATTACATGTAAATTACTTGAATTATTGTATGCACAAGACAGTAACATTTTAACAATACCTTACGCCTCATGAAGCTTGAAATCATTTTCCGTTGAATATTTATAATAACCTTCTAATTTCTCGTTGTTTACCAACGAGTTAAATCCAATTTTCTGCTTTATCTTTCTGGACATAAAACAAACTGTAACGCATAAACAATAGATTTTTCATTATCTCTATCAAAGCTGCGGCAAACAGAAATAATACGACAAATAAGATATCGTTTCCACTAGTCATCACGATGTTCTGGCGCAATTATCATATAATTCAGCGCTTATCATTGATCAGATGCGGTAGATTCGATAAGCGAATCGCGTTTCTGATTGTGATTTCAAGGTGGAGGTCGTCCGAGCCATGCGATTCTGGAATAGTTCCTCGTACTGATTCCCTGCACGAGAGCCAATTCGATCGACCTCGCTTCCATTTCCATCCGGAAGTGAGGACACGATGAAGGGAAATCGAACGTTCGCTCGTCATGCATACTGGGTGTCTCGCAAGAACACAACCTATGAACTTTTCGAGCACATGTGAATCATTCTAAATGAGAAAAAAAAAAAAGAAAAATTATATTTATTAAACTTGTTATCTGTTTCTTATTCAGATGTCAATGAGGAAAGATAACGTGCGATCATACAACGAAAAAAAAAAACAATGATTATTTTCGTTCAGTGTTTCTTTTTCATTGCGTTGTTTTGTTTTGGCATGTTGAGTTTTTTATTCATTGAGGGAGATGTCATACGATACGAAATAATCTTTTATAGACACGTCGATAATACGATGCTTAAATAATCATATTTCGGATGAGACGGTCGGATCATATAACTCGTCTTCCGCACTTTTTATTGCGGACGAATCGTGTTCGAGAGGTGCGAGTCGAGTCAGCGAAAGCTTGCGCAATACCTGACCTATTGTGCTCGTTAGGGACATTCGGGATCAGCTATTGGATAAGACCTCTTTTTCCTTATCCTCCATCTTCTCCTTATCATCCCGCTCCCTCTTCACCGCAATGCGAACGACGTCGTCTTCTGGGATATACCCCTATCGTTGAAAGGGATTGGACTTTCAGGAAGGAAACCTTAACTTCCACCGTGCTGAAGGACCTCCACCTAATTCTATGGGGCAGGAGTCTCAGGATTTAGAACGGAGGTGCACTTTGGGGATTTCTCCTTCCTTCCTCTACTGCTGTCCTGCTCGCTTCCTTAACGATCACGTCCTGCGAAGCCAGCAGGAACGGTGAGATCACGATTTGTCTGTGGGTTCGTCTTAGAAAAGGATTTTTATAGAAGAAATACGAGGAGATTGGAAGGAAACACGTTGGCAGGTCTGGTGTGAAGCGCATCCTTAAGAAACAATTTCTTGTCAATAACTTCTCTAAGAGATTTTAGTAACACTCATTGATTGCTATTATTGTGGGATTACTTCTTCTCTCAAATAATTTATATCACACTGAAAGAAAAATTGGCTGCTGCAACAAATTAGATGGTAAAATATGGCATAGCATTTTCAGTTGGCTACAGCAGCCAATTTTTGATTGCAACAGCCAATTTTTGGTTGCGTTAGTCTATCTATCCGCAATGTCAACATAGGATTTCGATAGGCTAACGCAATCAAAAATTGGCTGCTATAACCAATTAAAAATGTTATGCCATATTCAGCCAACCTTTTCTTTCAGTGCACGATTTTTGTAGTTTTGTGTAAATTTTTTCTTTGATATAGATATTGTTCGAGTATAATTTATTTCTTGCGATGTGTTAACGATTTTTTTTTTAGTTAAATAATATTTTTTAGTTAAATAATATTTCATGAAAAAATATAAAAGAGTCATTGAGGAATTCATATGTTCTTGCATGATTTCGAAATCGAATGTAACGTTAAATATCTATTCTTTTTGATTTTAAAATTATATGAAATTTCTAATAATTTAACTTTATTGTTTAAAAACGTCCAATGTCAAAATCTGAGAAGTTACAAATGCTACGCTATCGGACATAGAGAGGGTCAATGTCCGCGGATTTTTTATTTGCTTTCTTTCTTGTTCCGTGGATTCTCGGCATTTGGGATGGCGATTGGTCTTTTTTCTTTTTTTTTTCTTCACGGCGGTTGTGTAGGTCGTGTCTAGCAAAGATCGCGTTTAATAGATTGTGCCAACTGGTATCCGAGTAGAGTGTCGGCCATCCTACTACTTCTTTTTTCCTTTTCTTCTTTCTTTCCTTTCCGCGAGATCGTGCCGCACGTCGTAACCTTTCGTGATGCCCTTTTTTTTCTTTCTTTCTAGTTCAGATTTTCACGACGCGTCCATCAAATCTCTACTCGGTGTAAAATTTTCCGGTGTTTGAACAATGCAATGTTCAAACTCGAATCTGATATTACTTGAATAATTTTTATTTAATTTGTTTGGCTATTCTATCCGATTGGACACAATTATTTTATATTTTTTTTATCACAAAATATTATTGAGTTGAGTTTATAACATTAAGCTATATTAATTGAGTTATATTAATGTAAAATTTAAATTTTTTAATGTTATATATATGTATATATAAATCATAGTTGGATGATTTTTCGTAAAACAGTAATAAATAAAATATCATAAATGTCATGGAAATACGTTAAATAATGCTTTAGAATATGGTTTCACATATAAAGATGATGTATTTTATACCCTTTTTATCACAAAATATTAAGTTAAGTTTACATTAATTTATATTTTAAACAGTACTTTTTAAACGAGAGCTATTTTAAGCTAATGAATGAGCGTTCCACGTTCCATGGATCAGGAGCGGCACATACATAGCGTGGCGCGGCGTATGAGTGTATACGTTATTATTTTATTTTGATAAAGATTTCATAAAAACTATACATGATATCTAAATATCACTATTTTGAATACACTTTATTTAAGAAGAGAAAATTTTCTAATCGATATCGCCAAAGAAATCACTGAAAGTAAAATAATAGATTAGACAATTCGTAAATAATTTTGATACAAGATCATTATTTCAACGTTTTGAAAATGTTTGTGACCTTGAAAAAAAACCACATTTTTAACTTAATAAATTAAAGCATGAATTGTCTAATCTACTATTTTATTTTCAGTTGTTTCTTTGGCGATATCGATTAGAAAATTTTTTTCTTAAGTAAGTTTTATTCAAAACAGTGATATTTCGATATCATGTATAATTTTTATAAAATCTTTATCAAAATAGTAAAATAATAACGCTCATACACCGCGCCATGCTGTATGTGCGTCGCCCCTGATCCATTATGTGTAACAAGGACGCTCATTCGTTAGCTTAAAATTGTTCTCATTTAAAAAGTACTGTTTGAACGCAGTTTTGCCAAAGAAGAAGGTGCTTCTGGTACGTACAATCACGCTGTGCAATCCATGTCCGCGAATTTTAAGACACTCTGTATGTGTGTATGTGTGTAACAAGGCTGAGTTTCGAAACCCATCGAAAAAATGTTGCAACTTTTCTGTGACCGGCTATATATAGTATGCAGGGCATTCGATAAAGTCGTAACAACACTTAAAAGTAGATTTCTGAGATTATTTTGAGATGAGAATTCTAATACTAAAATGTTGTCGAAAGTATAATAATTTTTTAATTATGAGTACTTAAAGTTAGCGAATTATGCCGCTTAAGTTTCGCGCGCTTATAGATGTGGTTGGATTTTCCATATCATATCTGAATATGCGAACTTCAGGTGGTATAATTCGATAACAAGTGCTCATAATTTAAAAATTATTAAAGCCTCGACATTTTGATATTAAAATTTTTGTCTCAAAATAATCTTAGAAATTTATCTTTAAACGTTGTTACAGTCTTTATCAAATACCCTGTATATTCCACGTGTGTATAAAAATATTATCTCTTTGACTAACTAATTATTTATTTGACTAATAAATTATTAGGTGTACTACTTAATTCTCGGCCCCTACATTTAATCGACTACAGCACCTATTAAAATTAAAATAAAAATTTTTTTTTCCACTATATAGTCATTTTAAAGCGCCATCCTTTAGCTTTAAAACGAGGTATAATAATTGGCAGTGCTGTCGGCACAAATATAATCTCAAAATTTGAATAATGAAAGTGATGTTCGAAAAGCAGCATTTAATGTATTACCTCCTTTTTACATTTCAACTGAAGAAAAATGCTGGCGAGACTAAGGAAATGATTTGCTCAACCTTAGGTGAAAATACTGTTTTTTATAGTAGGTATGTGTAAAAAATGGTTCTAAAAGTTTTGGGATAACAATTTTAATCTCCAAGGTTTAGTCTCCAAAATATCCTAGATAAAATATCCTAGACAATAAAAAAAAATTGAAGACAAAGAGAATTGTTAGATGAAAATTTTTGTTAGACTCAAGAAGATAGAAAGATTATTCATTTTTATGTAAATAAACACATTTTTAAAAAGATCGAAAATTAAGTTGTACACTAATAATGTATTTTTTTTTATTTCTTTTGTTGGAGGATATATGTATTTAAGTAAAATATAATGTTTGATTTAAATACATACATTTTTTTATTGAAAGTAGGAAAGACGAGATAATTTAATTTATTTTCAAATGAATAATTTTTTTCTCAATTTACCTGAATAAAAATTGTCTCCAAAATTACACAATTATAATTAAAAAAAATCACTTTGCATTATTTATTTATTTTTTATGTTTTTTCACAATATATATATTTAAATGAGATTTTTCGAGACACTCTTACAACTTCAATTCTTCTATTCCGTTAGACGTAACCCAACGTGATGTGTATATTGTGCCATTGCAATTGCGTCGCGGAGTACATCGAACCCGTGCAGGTGAAAGTGAACCAAAGTGCGGTACTCTCGCACATTCGTGTTTGTTAGACAGTCGAATCCTCTTGGTTTGTGAAATCGTCGGCAAAGGTTAAGCCACGTCGATTCGTTGACAAGATCGCATTCTCATCGTTGACATTAGTTGTTCTCGTTCTGCTTCATGCAATGGTCTGACTTAAAACGTAACGTTGAAATTATTTTCGAATTTTTAAAAGGTGACGTGCGCGTCACCTATTCCTTCTATTTATAGTATCTCAGATAAAAAAACCTTAAAAATTGAAATAACAAAATGTTATGGAGTAACTTTTTATAATTTTTTTTTATAAATATACATTATTTCTAAGTAACGCAAAAATGCTTTCGCGTTTAAAATCAACTTATTTTAAAAATTTAATGATGTATTAGACGTATAATCCCTGCAAAGAAAATTAAATTTGAAAATATGTTTAATATTTACTTCAAATAAACGTTACAAAGATATATAGAACAAATAAATATTTTGTTTATTTACTGGACAACTAAGTTTATGCATTGCAATGTAACTACGCAAATAATTTTGAATATATAATATTAAACTTGTATTATATATATATATTATTACTTATATTAATAAGTACTTTATATTAAAAAATAGATTTTTCTCATTTATTTTATAATACACTTTCATATATTTTTATTAGAGCACAAATTAAAAAAAAAAATACTAATATTTATTAAAATAACTTATGATCCAGATAGTAAACCAAATTCGTCGTGTTATTTTTAAACGTGATTTAAAATAATCTGTAATTTTTTTATAATTTGTTATCATTTTGAAAATATGTATAAAACATTTTTAATAAGAATTATAAATAAAAATTATGTTTTAGAAATTTTATTTTATTAAGTATCTATACATTTAATTCATAAAAAAATTTTCCTCTCTTCTTTCTGGATCATCATCTTTTTTTTAAAAAGTACACATTAGTTACTTTTTTCTTGTGATTCAGATATGGAACCTTATTCGCGTGTAAATGAAAATATATCTAAAATTATACAGAAATGGAGAAAGGATGAAACGCGCTCATCGTGGTTTTTCAACTGCAACAAATGTTGCATTCGACCTGGTTCGACCTATAGACAGGCTACACACGATTATCGGAGTCTGGCTAACGGTCGGACGTGCTCTAGCGAATAACTGTATCGTTCCAGAAAAGAGCACAGTACGTGCTCGGTGAAAGGTTACTTAGGTTATGGATGTTTATCTAGACGCGCATACGAATCAAATCCAAAGAAAAAAAAAAAAGAAAAATAAAGATAAATTTATTATTTGCCGAATAATATGAGAACAACGAATAAATAATACAATCAGCTTTTAACGTCTCCATAATTTTTATACATTCTGATTCTGGAACCTCGTAATAGCAAATCTTGAAATAGCGCAAAAAGTCTTCCACGCTATGAGTAGCATGAGTGGGGAGTAGCAATAGTCATTAAAATCTTGAATATGTGTATCATTGTTTTGGAGTAAAGTAGAGATAACCTGGTTATAGCATTCAGGTTCTCAAACTGCAGGCTGTAAGAAACGTGAAGACAGAAATTGAGAAGGTGTGTGTGTGTGTGTGTGTGTGTGTATGTATATATATATATATATATATAGATAGCCTTGTTGCGTCCATAATGACAGATAATGTTCACGAGGTTCTAATCGTCTAATCGCGGCATGCAGCTCGTAACCATAACTCGTGATGATCGTGCACTTTTGTCCCTCTTACCTGACCTGACCCAAGCCGGAAGAAAATTGTCCATAAATAATGTACGAATAGCCGTATTTGACGTAAGTCATACTTTTTACTACAGTTTATTACAACTTTATTATTGCGGTTTGTATGTTTTATTGTTTTTATGCGGTTTATTTTATATTTTATACAATATTTTATATTGATGATGTAAAAAGTTTATCGTTTTCTTTTTTTTATCAAGTTCTATTTTTAATCATTAATTTAGAGCGTTTTGGAAACAAAAAAATTTTTCCTACACTTATAAATAAAAGAAATCCTAATTTTCGGTCGAAATTTTTAGATTTTAGAGCTTAAATATTTCTGTATGTGAATTTACATACATCTCTAATTTTTTTTCTACTTAACAAGAGTATTAAATCTAAAGGCGATAATTTTGATCGAATGAAATCATTTTAAAGCTGTGCGATTTTTCACTTCTGGATGAATTTAACAGGAATCTAATACATTCTGGTATTGTATTTCTACCTCTGCTTCTTCTGTGCCGTATTAAGAAGAGAAAGATCTTGGATCGAGGGTACGGAAATACTAGAATGGATACATCGGTGAGGTGGGAGACGGGAAAAGCTTTACGTTCGAGTCATGCATTGAATAAGTCATGAAGGATAACCGCGCGATTTTATCATTGAGAAACTGTGTGACTGCGCAACGAATGTGAATAAAGCGTTGTTTGTTTAAAAATTTTGGATACTTTTCATTACGCGCACAATACTTTTCTCGCATTTGGCGCACATTATGAATCGCCAAGTTAATTCTTACTTTTCAAAAGTAAGAGTTAATCACATTCATTTTAGTCTTTTTTTATTATGTACTTGTCTTCGCATCTTCGGCATTTAAAATGAAAGAAATGTATTATGAAGGCCAAAAGGATTGAACTATATTTGAAATACAATATCGCTGAGAAAGATAGCCGTGAAGTTTTCCGGTTTGCTGTCCCTTCGACGGATTCCAAACGAGACTTTAAAGCGCGATGAAAGTTTTATTGAGATAGTAGAAGAGAGGGCGAAGGGAGAGGAAGGAACTTTCTGCAAGACTCCAAATTTTATGATCAACGAAGTTTTATCCTCGTCCCCGGAAAAAGCAAAACGACTCGTCAGCCAATGCTCGGTTTTTTCTTAACTCGAAGCTTTCCGAAGCGGGACGAGGAAGGAATGTGAATATATAATATATGAGAAATTGAATTGAAAATTTTATAGGACTAATACAAGAAATGCTGTTAAATTCAGCAAAATTAATTCTGGCGGAAAACTATCTCTGGTTACATTTTGAGCATAACTTACATTGATACGAAGAAGATATAAAATAAAGTTGTATAGAGGAACAGAAGAGGACGAGGAAGAAAGCTAGAGTAAAAGAAGGGATATACGAGGAGAAATAGCCGGCGCAATCACGTACGGGGTTCGAAAGGTCAAGATCAAGTTGCCGGGGGAGATGTGATCTAGAACCGCAGATACAGAGAGAAAAGGGGTGCTATGGGCGTAGGAGAGAGCAGAAGAATAACGCTCTTCTGTGCCATCGACTTTAAAACTAAGGTGGCAATTGGCCAGCGTTTCTGTTTGAGTATACGCCATTTTTTTGTCAATTTGTGCTTTTTTCCTCGCTTCATACACGTAATATGTAACGCTATGAAGTTAACTTAATGTGGCAGGACCAGGGGATGTTTTATACAATGACGCATGAATTTTCAGTCTCGTATTCTTTTTACAGAAGCATAGAAAACGGATAAAGTAATACATTCCCCAATACCGAAGAGGACGTGCATTTACCTCTAAATCCCTCGGGCATACGATCGAGCTGGTCTCAGGATTTGCCACTCCGAATTGAGGGAGTCTAATGAAGGCACGTGCGGACTCGCCTTTGTCGTTCACTAAGGATTTCGACACAACTAGAAACAGCTTAATTAAGCGAAACCAGCATTACACAGCTGTCCGTATGCATCTACACATGCTGGTGAATACCCATGTGAGTGTAGACTCAACTATACCGGGTGTCCCATACAATGCATATCAAGATTTTTATTCTGTAATTTTTGTACGTTAATTTGACCGATACTTTTTGATATAACATTTCTTAATATAATTATTCCTTAATTATATTAAGTATTTGATACAATATCTCTATGAAATATTTTTAACATATAATAATGTTACGGTTAATAAAATGATTGGAGAAAGATTTCACAATTTTCTCTACATTTTTACAAATTTGTTTTAAAAATGTCGAATGTTTCGTAAAAGTTCAAAATCATATGTTTGTAAAAGATATCTGTGTATGTAACATTTAATGATTATCAAATGGCATCAGCTTTATAAGAGCACTGTTGAAAAATTACAATATTTATATACATACAATAATCCGTTTTAGTTAACACATTTTCTTTTGCAGTATTAAAATTACTGAGATACTACTATTATACATAATCGATTAAAGGTTATGAAAAGCTCTACAAAAATGTCATATTCAGAAATAATCATTTTGTCATAAATGTAAATATTTATCTCACGTTGAGTTGGTACGATTGAAATTATAACTTTGCGCGATTGATTGAGAGGGTCAAAGATGAGAGACGAGAAAAAACCTTCCGCGAAAAGGAGCTTGTGGAGATCTGAGGCAAAGCTCAGCTTTAAATGGAATCCCGTTTTGGAAAGCTGCATACAGTTTAATTAAGCCAGACCCATTTCGCTTGTGTCTACAAACGGTATTTTGCAGTAATGCCTCTAGTTGCTTCTCTCTCTTCCTTTTCTCTCGTTCTCTATCCGACCTCTCTATAGAGTGAGCGTCAGTTGAAGGAAGTCCAAGTTCGCCTAAGTCTCGAGTCTCGAGTGTCCGTCCTAATGAATTGCTAAACTATCCCGAATCCCCCCTCAAATGAAAGCTCGATTTCCCTGAATGGTCGACCTTTCCTTCGGGCTTAATGCCCGATTAATCAAGGATACTAATTTTATCAAAAATTTAAGAATGTTGGAGTTGAGAAAATCCCATCGTTTAATAGTAATTTAGTAAAAAACCGATTGGACTTAATTGATTGATATCTAAGCTATTGAAAATGAGAGTTAAGAATTTGTTGTATTTATTTGCTTCTGGAGTAATGAATAATTAATTGTTTTTATATGTATATTATATATTTTATCATATTTGTTCATACAACTTTGCGCGTTGAAAACGTTTTTGGCTACTTTTAATTTTATTTTGTGAACAAATCTATGTTTATTATATTTTAAAAGTAATAAATTTTAATTATTTCCCTCCCTCCAATATATCCAGAATATTTCGATATCTCTTTGCAGTATTTTATGTAGCTAGATCGAAATAACTTTTAACTCTTCATCTTTTTTTTTTGTTTGAGATCAATGCCATATTTTAATAGAATATAAGTGACAAGTTTTATTGTTTAATGCCATATTTTAATACAATATAAATGACATTATCCTTAATTTAGATAGATTTAAAACTAATTCTAAATAGTCTACGAATATTATAGAAGCAACAAAAACACGATGTTTAATAGTTAGATTATAAAATTAAAAATTAATTAATACATAATTGTTCACAACAAATAAAAGAACAACTTGATTTTTTAGAATCAGAACACTACATTAATAAAAATTAGTAAATTATACAGAATTTTTATTGTTAGAATAAATAGATAGATATTCACGATTCAATGTCGCAATAAATCGTATTATGTGGATATAAATAATGTAACTGGAATCAATACGGTAGCATAATTATAAACTATAGAGAAATTTTAGCATTGATAATTAATTGTGTAATAGAGCAAGGTAAAAATAAAAATAGAATGGAAAGAAAGAAAGAAAGAGAGAAAGAATAAAGACAAGGACGCGGGGATAAAAAGAGATAGAGGATGAAAGACGAATATGAAACAAGGGGGATGGTGATGCAGCAGTGTAATGGGATGGATAGATAGACAGAAGAAAGGGGGTAGAGGGGGGGAGGGGGAAAGATATCGGAGCGGGAGGAGAAGTAAAGTTACGAGGCTGTTTACAGGCGGCTGTTAAAGCGATCTAACTCATGGCCGGCCATTGCTCCCGCCAGGCTTGGCTACGCAACGCAACGTTGTTCGCGCTTTATACAAGTCGCCTCAAGCGCAGCTAGTTCCATTTTGCAGTTAAATCGCGTAAATTGTTTAAATTTCAGTATATCTTGAAATCCTCGATTAAAAGGAAAGATATCAGATGTCTCGAAATCGTGAAATAGAAAATAAGCAGTGCAAATAATAAACAGTGAAGCGAATTGCTCGTTTTCCGCTCGGTGACTTTGCGGGCGAATTATCGACTAATATTCGACTGTTGCCGCTCGTTGCGTCTCCAAGGCATTCTCCCTTTGAGGGCAATCTTCCGCATACGTACCCCGATCCGCGGGGTCCGTAACCGCGTCTTTGCCGAACTACCCCAACGACTCCAACGCGCGGGAATTCCGTGCGAAGTATTTATTCATCAGGGTAACCCCTACTGGTAAAGGAATTTCATAATGCCGCTGTCACACGCTGCCATTGATTGAAGGATCGCTTCTCTACTCCTCCCCTCCCTTGCTCTTCCGCTATCACGACAAAAATGTTGCTGTTGATTGAAAATGGCAGGAACCATACAGTGCTCTTGAAAAACGCACTTTTTACAGGAAGATCTCTTTCACGATATTTTAATTCTCTGCAATGGCATTTGAGTTTTCTCAATAAAGGTGCAAAATGAAACAAAAAAAAAAATATCGAAGATTTATTTATTTCAAATTTTTATTTTAATTACAAGAATATGTAATATTGTTAATTTAAATGGTGATTATCCTTAATAGTTCCATCGAAGGAAAATTATATCCTAAAGAAGATGATGAAAGCATAATCAATATTACAGATATGTCTTGTACATACATACGTCGTGTACATGCCCAGACGGAGACATAGACGTAAGGCTATGTAGATAGAAACGCATCTATTTACGGCTGAAACATGTCCATTCTGCAGCTCGCGGGGCATAATATCGTTTGATGACGTCATTAAGTTAGAGCGGACTTATTGTTTCTCGTAAAATGTACGTGCAAACACGTCATTCTGTTTCTGGATGGGTTTAAGCTCTATTCACATACCATGGTATATATCATGCATATAAGAAAAATTCTTTCCCGACGAAATATTCGGTGGTGAAAAAAAGAGATTGAAGTATAACAACTTAATTTTGAAAGCGACAAATTTCCTTTTTCATTTATTTTCTATATTTCTTTTCATTTATGTCTCTTGTTTTAACATTTCGTTTTTGTGTGAATTCATCTTAATTCGAAATTTCCGTGGTCTCATTCTTCCATTATCGTCGTCGGAGTCTTTATTTTCCAGAATGGTGACTATAAAGCAGTCGTAAACTTATAATTAAATGCCACTAATGGCGTACATGTTCGGTACATGCGATACGCATCCTCGCAACAGTATATTTTCGCCGAAAATGGATGCCTTTACAAACTTCTTTTCCACGATAATTGAGATATTATTTTAAAAAAAAGATTTTTACATTTTGTATCGCGATAATTGCCTACTCTCTAAATCTGAACTAGTGAATAGTCACTAATTACTCAGTGGCTTACTTGACACTGATAATCAGTGAAATTTAATTAAAAAAGGAAAAATGCTTGAGCATTATATAACTAAAATACTGATATTTACATATTAATTTCAATTTTCCAATACTATATTCATTTATGCACTAAAACAAAGTTAATTAGATCACATAATAAAGATGAGCTAGGTTAAGGATCTCACATTTCATTCACTGATTATCAGTGGCATGCTTGGCACTGATATCAGTGATTATCTATAGAGATAAGGCTAATAGAATGGTACATAAAAGTGCAATTCAATTATTTATAATAAGAGTAATATAGAAAAAAAATCTGATTGTATTAATAAGAATTCTGATGGAAATAATCAGAATAAATCAGAATTTTCTGATTAAATCTAGTCGGGATTCTAGTTGAGATAATGAGAATTCTGATTGATATGGTCAGAATCTTCTGGCTTTTAACCAGAAATTTTTCACAGTATAACACGCAAAAAGCAAAAGATATTGCAGTTGATTACGATAGTATTTTTTTTTTCTGTTACAGGAGAGCCCATCTTAGGACTTGTCTTGAGAAGCTGAAGCTGCTAGTGCCACTCGGGCCTGAAACCTCGAGACACACCACGTTGGGTCTTTTGACCAAGGCCAAGCGTTTTATCAAGGTGAGTAAATCAGTCAAATTACTAAAATTGATATATAAAGTCGGGTTATCATAATAAAAAAACCAGAAAACAGATTATTCTTTTGTCTTACTCGACAGCTAATGATCACTTATTGTTAGATTGAAATTTAAAGTTCTTTACATAAGAATGTTATCTGCGAAAGATTATTATTACTGAAGAAATAAAGAAAGAGAGAAAGAGAGGTTAAACTCAGAATTTGAGATATAAGCAGGAAACGCATTAGAAACATTGTTTCCCGATTGAAATAGGTTCAGAAGGGACAAATGGGCGGAGGAAGAGCTACACGCGGTGTAAAGAAAGGCAGAGCAAGGTGTTGCAGCAAACAGAGTGGCGATGCACAATAGATGCGTAGTTAGTAAATTACAGACTGCCAGGGACAATGGCGTGCGTACCGAGCAAATGCGGCGGGCGCGTGTGTGCGTGTCAGAGTTTTCCACGCAGTCTACAGGGTGACGTGGATAGAAGCGCAGTGATTCGAACAGGTGACGAAGGCGCGTGTTCTTTGTTTCCTCGAGTAAATTGTTCTCGTAAAACGTACTTAAAATATTCACCATTCTTGCGCACGTGCATTATGTTCCGGCTATGTATTCTCGAGGTGTATTCTTAAAGAGACTTTCTCGCCATTTACCTGATTTGTTTTGCTTCCTTTTTCGCGAGACATAGTCTTCTCTTCAAATCTTTCCTTGGTATAATGAAAACAATTTTATGGCGCGAAAATGCGTTGTCTTTTAGATACAATCTATTTCTTCTGTTTCTAAAGTTTTTTTTTAATGATGCTAAAAGAGATGCGTATTAACAAAATTATTAAATTGCTTGCCAATGTTACTATTCTAGTTCTGTTCATGATTGCGTTTCAAGACTGAAAAAGATTCCGGCGTGCGGTTTGCAGAATTGAATATGTATATAAATTCGCACTGTGTGAAATACTTAAACATTAAGATCTGCTTTGAAAATAGGATTATTTTTTTTAAACGCTACAAGAGAATCTCGCCCACATCCATAAATGGATGTGTAAATTATTAAATGATATTCATAGTGGATGATACGATAAATCCTACAAGATAAGAAAATAGAAACAGGTAGATAATTAAAAGTTATCGAAATATGCAAAATATCGTTTCGTGATAAACGTGCGTGAAAAGTGAAGGCGTTTATTTTATCGATGTAATTTCTTCATCGTCTGTTACGATCTGAACGATGGACTCGGAGCACCCTATAGAATGGCAAGCAGCAGTGCGTATCCACCGTTCATTCGTGTATGCATAGTCCGCGTGGGAGACTCAGCGTGTACATCAATCTGACCTGCGGGCACCTGTGTATATTATGTGCCTGCGTTAGGTAGGAGAAAAATGTTTGTTCGCCATTTGAGAAGGAAAGCTGCTACGCGTAATTTAAGAGGGCATCTGCAAACGTAATAAAGATCGTAATATCGGAAAATGATGGAGCATCATAAAAGAATGATTTTAACATGATATATAACGTTTGATTGTCACATTCACTTTATAAAAGTCATTTTACAAAACAAAACTTTTTTTCCGGTACTTAATATTGTACCTTCACATAGTAACTTCCTGATTGATTCGACAACGACAGTAGGATTATGGTAGAGACAAGATATTCCGTAAAGCGAAAAATAAGGCGGAGGATAAAGGAATAAAGAGGTTGAAAAGAGGATAGATAGAAGTTGAGAGAAGATAGTGATAAGAGAGAGGAACTGAGAAACATGAAAGTGTCGTTTCTGTAGTGGCGGTTTACACCCTCGCGAGGAAGTAAGACGTGAAGGAAAGGATGAGGTGGAGGGTTGAAGCGATTCGTGTTTTGCGAGGTTGGCGGCGTGTAAGTCTTCATTTGTCCGCCTTTGAATTTCTTCCTTTTTGTTTTGCCTGATGGTCTTCATGATTCTTTTCACACTTCGGTAGACATTTCCGTCTACCACTAATTATTCTATACGCTTTTCTTTTTCGCCTTATCCATCTACATTTAGACTATGTGTATAATAATAAATGGATATAAAGAATAGGAAGAATGGCTTGAAATTTTTTTAGTTATAATCAAAAGTATGGGATATTGTAGCAATTTTTTAATTTTTACGCTTGATATAATTAACTCGATATAACTTTATTACACGTAAGCAAATGTTGAAAATAAGTATTTTCAATTTTTATGGAATGCGGAAAATTTATTGAGAATGGTATTAAATCGAGAAAACTAGATTTTTACTTTATTATCATAAAATATTATTATAGACTTTTTTTAAACATATTTTTCAAGACTTTGAACTGTTCTTCTTTTTAAATGTCATTATTGGTATTTTTTATCTATATAGTATATATTATCTAGATGTGTAGAAAAAGCCATTTTATGTTAAATAATTTTATGATGGAAATATGACCTCCATTAACATTAATACGTAACACAAAACGTTGCAACAATTTTGATGCCGATTGTACGTATATTGCAACCAGCATCGGCCGACACAATGTAAATGGTAAGAGTGAACCGAGTCTCACTTCTGAGGTCGGTCGATTGGCTTTATGGCGGAGTATGCTCCGCTTAACGCTTTTCTTAGCCTTGTTTTATCTCCGTTGTAAATTCATATCGAATAAAATGAAAAGCACGAAATCAGGAAATTTCTTACGAGCACGATGTCAGCCGCGCTATAAACACGCACACGCAAACACATCGCCTGTCGTGTGGTACCTTAATCTGTGATCAGGTGATTCGCCGAGCTGCTTCCTTACCTCAGTGCCATCCATCCTATATCTAAAGCATTGATTCTCAGCTATCTTACCGCCCTAAATTTTTTCACTACGGGAACATATCGGTCATGGCACACTTAAAAAAACTTAAAATGGCTAATCGCAGTAGAAAACGTAAGCAGTAGCAAGTCCAACATATTAATTTCCTTATTGCTTATGTCTTACTTACTGCTTGAGTTTTTTTGTGTGCCATAGTTTTAACAATCGCGAGATCTTCGCCAATCTTTGTTCTCATGTTAACATTTTTTTAAGAAAGACACACACACACACACACACATACACACACACACACACACACACACACACACACAC